>JADDOH010003961.1:0-193705 GCA_016648135.1 Agrypnia vestita | reverse complement strand
CACAGCGAAATGTTCGCGAACTAGTCCCTCCAGAGAGTTGTCGGTTGCTGGAGACACCGTACCCGCAATTGCCAACACTGTTGCGGCACTATTGTGGATATCGCTCCCGAATACGCCGTGTGTGGCCCATCCTAGGGCTGTGCGGGACTGGATACCGTTGTTGCGCACCTCCTTCACCTCTCTTGACACAATGAGGTGCGCGTGATCTCGCCCGATCAGAAGCTGCGGTTGCACTTCGTTCACACTGGCGTATCCCTCACCTCGCGGTACGCGCCTATTGCTCACCACGCACTGTGAGGGGAGAGCGAGCCTACGCACCGTGCTCGCCCTCATCGGGAATTCGGGCCCGTCACCGCGCACGGTAACACTCACTGATTGGGACCGGTCGTCTGAAGAGCACATCCCACTCGCGCCATGTATGCGCAGACTACGAACCGGTCCCTTGGCCCCGACGGCACTGGCCACTTCTTGCTCGATGAGGGTAACCGTCGATCCCTCATCGAGAAGCGCGTGCACTTTTATTTGCCCGCGGGGGCCACCCACCACCACTGGAAGAACTTTGAGGAAGACATATTGTCTGCCTCCTTGGCCACTCGTCAGGCCCACTGTATCACTGGTTGCTGGTGCGGCGGCTGCAGCATTCGTCGCACCTGTGCCGCCAGTCTTTGGCGCCTTGCGCGCCGGTCCTCCAGTTGATGGTCCAAATCTCCCGCCGCGCCTTCCATTGTGCGGCGGGTTGTGGTGCCTTGCTCCGTGTAGTGTGTGGTGGTGGGGTTCACGGCAGCCCTTGGTACCACATGGTTTGCTGGTACATCTTGATGAGTGGTGATTTTCTTTCAGGCAATTCCAGCATACCTGCGTTCGTCGCACAATATTCCATCGTTTTGGCAGGGGTCTTTTCAGGTATGTGTTGCACGTAGCCAGGTGGTGCTTTGTCATGTGGCACACTGGGCACGTTTCCTGCCGTGGTTTCGGGCGGCGCTCCTCGTCCACATTGTCCACGCTCATATGGTGGACCTGTCCTCCGCGGTGGTTGATCGCCCTTTTTGATCGGCAACCTACATGTTGAGCTGGTCTCAGTAGGCCGGACAGCCAGTCCGACAAGTCTTTCACTGTAACGTTCACGTAATCGTTTCTTCGGTTATGCAGCCATATTAGACGCGCCGCCAATGGTAGCTTCTCTACCATTTCTGTTAGTAGCTGAGGTGAAGTGAGGTACTTGTTGTCGAAACCTCGTACTGTTGCCACCACATTTCGTATTGTGATGGCATAGTCGCTCAGCGCGTCCGTTGGTGCGTTCGCAGGTATCGGGGGGTGGCGGCGCACCTTTTCCAACATACTTTCTATGATGTCGGCTGCATTCCCGAAGCGATCTTGCAATGATTGCATAATCTCAGCTACGTTGCTAGGGTCCACCAGTAGCGGCGCAACGGCTTCACGAGCTCGGCCCGTCAGGGCAGACTGCAGACGGATCAGGTTCTCCGCCGTGGACAGCCCGCACAGCGTTGTCGATTGCTCGAACTGGGCGGAGAAAGTTGGCCAGTCGTATGCATCTCCACTGAAGTTGGGCAGCTCCTTCGCTCCTGACTGCCGCGCCAGGATTGCCGACACCTGAGCAGCTGGATTGCTCAGGGCTGTGGTGTCGGCTTGTCGATTCTTTTGAAGCACCTCCTCTATGATGGTAGTCAGGGTTTCCTTTGGGTCCCGTTGGTTGAGGACCCATTCCCTGGTGAAGGTGCTTGGTTCTGGCACGGCACTGCTGATGGAAGCCCGCCTAGTCCGGTCCTCCTCGGATGTCGTGACGGTGGCACCCCTGGGTGGGCGCCTGGCAATGGCGCTATCCAAAGGGGCCCCTGCAGGGTCACCATGGTTGTCCCGGCCTGCCCCGGGTGGCCCCATAGCTGGGGGTCCAGGTTGATGTTGGGTCTCGAACGTCGGTCCCTTTTCAGGGCCATCATCTCTCGTCCGGCTTCCAGCACGAGAGCCCTCAGGTGGGTGTACGTCCTCGTACGTCGAGATGCCGGCCGCTGCAGGGGTTGTCAGCCTCGCTCCAGTGAGGCTAGCTTGCCGCGGTTGCTGCTGGTTGGCTTCAAGCATACGGACCAGTGTGTCCGTATGGCGGCGCTCCCTGCGCAGCTCGTCCCTCAGACGTCGGATGGTGTCCTCGGTCGTGGATGACCGATAAGAGCCACGGTCTGACACAGAACGGGTCCGCTCTGAGGCCGGTGGCTCCCCTTGGTAGAAGTCGTCTTCCTCCATGCGTCCAGGTCTTTCTCCAGACTGCGACATCTTGAGCGTCGTACAGGATCCCCGGCTCGATAGGACCAGTTGTTCCGTACAGAATACGCGAAGATATGATGCGCAGGTCTCTCGTACTTGACTCGTAGAACAGACCAAGGCTGTACAGCGGTAATCGTAAACCCGCTAACAGTGGTTGTTCTAAATATTCACAAAAGTGAATTATCCGGTTGCAGGTAGTCCAGTTGAAGTTCCAAAATCCAAAAACAGTAGGTAGAGCAGAGGTCAGAGGTGTTGAGTAAAAGTCAGAAGAAGTGGTCCAGACGGCGTATAAAGCACAGAACGGAATGAATCTGTACGCCGACGGAAGTTTAATTTATACACAAATTTAATACCTCCCGGCTTATTTCCGGGAGCCAATCACAGAGAGTTTTTATCGCGCGTTCGCGCACGCGAAATTGTCTAAAAAATAGCTCGGAAAGTTTTATTTACAGAATTCAAAAATTATTTAGAATTTTTACGCCATCCCCCCCGGGGTTTTCATCACGTCATTTACATGGTGCTATGTCTTGCTTATAGCATGACGTGATTGCCTGGACCCGCAAGACCGAAGTTAATTTTTTATCAAAAAATATATACCGATCGCAGCGGTATTTGCTCAGGAAAATTTCACAATTAAATTTATAAAATTTGTTAACTATGGTTTATACATGTTTGTTAATGCAGTTTATAAAGATCCCACATGGGTGTAACTTTTGATATCAGTTTTAGTTATGTACAATAAAATTTCAGTCATTTATAAATATTTCAAAGTGGGTCGCAAAAAATTAATTTTCATTTATTTTTCAGGTGCGCCCCTGACAAGGTAGGTATGTAAAAACATGTAAAATGGGTAGATTCTTATGCAAGGAATTCAACAAAAAATATTTTAAGTTGATCCGGCTGTTGTAGCGTCTGTAAGACAGTTTCAAAGTTTTGACTGAAAAATGACCCTTATTGACATTGGACCACTGCTGATAGTGGTTACGTAAAAATGTGAAAAATTTTACTTTTTTATTTACATGATTTTCTTTCAGATTTTAGTCTAAATGGCTTTGTTTAGCAAACATATTATGGTTTGATACCAATTTTATTGAAAAAAACCCTCGTTTTTCGTAAATATAAGAAAATCAATTTTGGGTCGAAAATTCTTGTATTTGTTGGTACAAATACCGTTTTTCGGTGGCTGTCGCGCCCGGGACCTTATTAGTGATGAGCCCCGTCGCTAGGCCTATAAAACACTGTTAGTTATATGTAGATTTCTCCGAGATCTGACAAGATATGGCTTCGCGACTTATCGGAAACAATCGGTCTGCAGCCCGTTTTTCCTTCGCATACCAACTCTCTGTCCTCGGATACATATGTAGAAATATTAAACAATATTTCATAATTCTGTCTGTCAGGCCATACAGTTAGCCGTAGGAAATAATATTTCCTGTATCTGTCTTTCCGCCATACAGTTGGCCGTCACTCGGAAATATTCAATAATATTTCTTATATCTGTCTTTATGCCATACAGTTGGCTACACTCACCACCCCGGTCTATCGCAACAGCGATTTTCTCGTTTATTGAAAATAAACATGTGACAAAGTACATTCATATATGTCAATATTTAGGTTCTTACAATAATTTGTAATAATTTAAAACATGTCACAGCTATTTTATTTTCATAAATTTTCATACATAAATTTGTTCACAAATTTATCAAAGCATAGGACCCGTCTTTACGGTCCTCAGGGTGGTGATGACGCACCGGCGTCCTGCCCGGTCGCCCGTGAATAAGATGACGTCACAGGTCCACCTTGATCGGTGTCCGCAGCGAACCATGGAACTCGGCAATGTCATCTTCTTTGAGGAGGCTCTTTTCAGGGCTATCGTTCATCCTGTCCGTTACAAGTATCATCATCATCATTAGCGGTGTTTCAGCTATATATCGTCAGGAGACGTTACGATAGTATCATCATCATCATTAGCGGTGTTTCGGCTATATATAGTCAGGAGACGTTACGATAGTATCATCATCATCATCACTAGCGGTGGTTCAGCTATATATCGTCAGGAGGCGTTTCGATAGTATCATCAACATCATCATCATTAGCAGTGTCCCAGTTATATATCGTCAGGAGACGTTCCAATAGTATCATCATCATCATCATCATTAGCGGTGTCCCAGTCATATATAGTCAGGAGGCGTTCCGATAGTATCATCATCATCATTAGCGGTGTCTCAGATATATATCGTCAGGAAACGTTACGATAGTATCATCATCATCATCATCATCACTAGCGGTGGTTCAGCTATATATCATCAGGTGACGTTTCGATAGTGACAACATCATCTTCATCAGTGATGGCAGGGTTCCAGTTACACATCAGTCGGAGAAAATTAGGCAGATCCCACCATCATCGATGGCAGGATTCTAGCTGTACACCATTTGGAGAAAATACACCGACATCCCTGGCCAGGGGCTAGGCATATCCCTACTGTCCAGATCCACCTTTCCATCTACTAATACGAGGGGTCATGGCCTCGTGAAACCACATGGCAACCAACCATTACAAGTATTTATTTATGTATTGTATATGTATGTATGTGTATGTATATTATATTTTATTAGTATGTATCTATTCGTACGTAGTGTATGAGGGGGCTCTTCACGGGTGGCACAACACCCGTGCGGATGTCTTCCCTCGTCTGGAATGGATTGAACGTATTGATGCATACCAGATTATAATAAGTACTACCTGGGAGGGTGGTTGCAGTCACTGTAGTGTCGCGAATGGCCAATGGGCTGCAGTTGCTCACAGGCGAGGGTTGGGGAGCCTAGGAAACTCCCCCTCCCCACTCGCATATTTTTGACTTGACAGGTGGCCCGGGACCATCTTTACAGTAGCTTCAGTATATATACCGTAGTTTAACTTAGTTTAACCTGGAGGAGTTGGAATTCGGGGGGCAAACTGGCTCTGAGCCCGGACGCCAGACACTGACGCGAGGGATGGTGCGGTACTTTGCACAGAAGAGGCCCAACATGAAAAGGCGCATCCAGGCTCAGGTCAACGTATCCGGAACTCGTGTCGGGAGAAGGAAGATGGGATCAGTCACCGATGAGCCTTTGGGTATGGAGGAGCCGAATTTAAAGCAAACACATTTTTCGCGTACACATACATTTATACATACCTCCCACACCCCCTTTATCCATTAGAACCCACCGTACCACTAGAATGAGACATAGGGCCAGATACAGGTGACGGAACTTAGGCCGGCTAGTAAATAAACGTAACAATGTAATTGATATAAAAATAATGCAGAGTAAATATAAAAGATCGTAAGGAATAAGCACAGCGAGATAACGGCGGAAGATAAAATTATTAATCAGCGAGGGCGTCGAAGACGGAATCATCCATAGGAGCGGCTACGAAGGACTCGAGGGCTTTCAGGGGATCTATGTACTCTATATGTGCATGCGCATGTGATAACGGCACGTCACTAACCTTTCCAGTGGATGGCGGTCGATCCCATACAGGTAGGACAATGGGGGATCGAGCGGAGAGGGCGTGGGAGCAGAGGATCGCGCACTCTGGAAGCGCAGCTACACCAGATGCAGTGGTTTCAGTCCGTAGGAATGATAGGTAAATAATATAGGGCCACGGAACATAGTATGTTTAGCAATTGCACCGTAGGGCTTAATTGACGTGCTAGGTAGTTTTGTTTGCGTTTTCCATGAACATTCACGAACTTCATACCCCAGTATTTAATTTAAGTAAAGCTTGCGTTAGGGTTACCACTAAACCAATTCATCCCCTATAGTTCGAAACAAAAAATTACACAACGTGAACTGGGGAGGTCTTGAATAAAGCGAGGGTGTTCGGAAATACTACGTTAAAAACCGTAGAGCCTTCACCCGACGTAGATAGATAGCTTGTTTGCCTCTAACAAGGCGTAAACTCAGTTAGGAGTAGGATCGAGCTGAAAGGCGAAGAAGGGGATCCATCGCAAGCCTTAAACTAAAGTTGACAAATAATACAGATATATTTATTTATTAATAATGTCACCACAAAGTGAAAGCCTGACTTTGAAAGGTGTATTCTTCAATAAATTTCTATATAACATCTCAAATGTAAAGTATTTTTAAATTATGTATTTATTTATAAATTTATAGATAATAAATAAATGTAAAGTATTTTTTACCGCACCTCATGACTGGTGCCTTTATTACGCAAAATCATTGTTTCCTTCCATTTTATTTACTCACATTTTAATGCTTATACCCAATACTTTCACTGCTTATATATGTAGTTTATATTTATATTTTACTGCTAACACCTGATATTGCTGTGTATACCTACTTCTTTCTTTGTTATATATAGAAAGAAGTATATAAAACAATATGTTAAAGCCTATAATGTGCGTAAACAAATAAATAATAAAATATTTCTTTTTATATATAAACACAAGTAGCGGTTTTACTTTCCCAGAAACTATATTCCTTCGAACTTCTTTAAATTTTAAAAATTAACGTCATAAAAATAGCCAACGGTTGAGCCGTCGAGAAGCGTCGCGTTGAACCGTAGACAGTTGACCATCGTCCCGATGTTTAGATAGAACGTCCGCGACATCCGCGTAACGAAGTTGACGCGTCAACTAGTTGACGAATTCAACTAGTTGTTGGTCTCGTCGATGGATGGACGTGGACGGTCTCGTTTCGCCGACGGTAAATACGTCGACGACCCATCCCTACTCTATACTCACTACTACAATGTAGTACTACACTACATTGAAGTGCACACTTCGCACATTTTGATGTGTAGTGCACACTACAAACTACAAACACCAAAGTTATTGAAAGTATAAACTTCAAATAGTACACTTCATTTCAAAGCGAACACTACAAAGTACCACACTTCAAAGTTATCGAAAATATGAGAAACATACTTTAAATAGTGCATTTTTTACGTGAAATTTTTGGAAAGTTGATGTAGCTAAACCAAGAAATCTCTGGAAACTGTAACAACCCCCCCCCCATGGTTTGAAAAATTTGGGACCTATGAAGAAATTTTTGGGAAGTTGATGTAGGTAAACGAAGAAATCTCTGGAAACTGTAACAACCCCCCACCCCCATTGGTTTGAAAAATTTTTGGAATCGAATGAAGAAATCTGGTTGGCGACCTTTTTTGATAAATGGCGAGAAAATATCGCCATTTTTTTTTTTTTAGCTCGCCAAATTTTTATTTGGGAAAAAATATTAACTCACCCAACTATTAGTACTACATTACTTCATTTCATTACACTTCACTTCATTAATACTACAATTACTTCATTTCATTACTTCGCTTCATTAATACTACAATTACTTCATTACATTATTTCACTTCATTAATACTACAATTACTTCATTACTTCACTTCATTTACTTCACTTCATTTCGTAGTACTACAATTACTTCACTTCAAGTAGTTTTTACTACAATTGTAGTGTACACTTTGTAGTCTTCAAACTGGTGAACGTGTGTGTGTTGTAGTCTTCATTTTGAAATGTAGTTTTTCCCTGTAGTTTTTCCGACCGGCCGTCCCGGCCGTCGGTGTCGTCTGAAAGCCACTGAAAGGATATTTTTGTTCACTTTTTATGGGCTCTGTCATTGAATTATTTAAAATTTTTGGACAAAAGGTATATTTTTTTAAATATTTTTGTATTAATAACAATGAAATTATCTTAATACCAATGTACAATTTAATCAAAAAATTCAATCGATTTACGGTTTTTTGGATGCTGCAATATAGGAGACGGAACGTGAATTTTTTTTTTTAAATGTTGTATTTAACAACCTACCCAAAAATAATAATATATTTTCCCCCAAACTTTCTATTTTAACTTTTTTTATTCTATTTATATAAAAAAGTATATGATCTTTATTTGGAAATATTTCGTGAAAAAGTGTACCAAAGATTACTTACTCTATTGCTAGAAAGTTTAAATGGTGCTTCGGGAATATATTTTATTTGTGATAATCACAAAGTATTTCTTGCCTCTTTTAAACAAATGCTTTAAAATTGAATGGATCTTTCATAAAAAAATTAATTGAATGCATATTTAGCTGTAATTTTCACAACAGGATTCGAAAAATTTACACTAATTTGACTCTTTAGACTGCAAAAACGTGAATCATGTACAATGGCGCCTTAAGATGGACGTAATCGCTACCGCGGCAATTTATTTGTTCCAAGCTATATATAACCAGAGAAATATTTAGAATTTTGCTCTATAATTTTACAAGCATATTCTCTGATTGTATATCTATCTATTAAAGCAAAAGAAAAAAAAATTTTTTTCAACTTGTTATGTTGCTCTGTTAAGTTGCAGCAAATACGCCTTTGCATCTTCAAAACATTTAATTTTAGAACGTCAATTGCGCCTAAAATTCTTAAGAACAATCTTAAATATTGCATTTACAGAAATCAAAAAATTGAGCGCATGCGCCTTTTCTTTATAAATCCGTTGGTTATAATAACTCTGTATACGAGTTGTATATATTTTTTTGTTAACTCGCCTACCCCAATTATAATAATTTCGTTGTCTGTTAGTAAATAAATAAAAAATGTATTTTTTTACGTAATTACTAAAAAAAATCTTTTCCTTTTTTTTCCTTAATTTTTCTTTAGATATTTTTTCTTCTTTCTTTTTTATATAAATAAATAAATACGTATTCCTTAGGAACCGACATGTAAAAGTATCATCATTTTTGACAGGTTACAGCTAGTTGAATATAATTATTATTTCTAAAAATATTTTTACTCTTTGTATATTGCTTTCATTGAATTGATATTTATTTTTTCTTCTATGATTTATTATATTGCCTTTTGTATCGCCTATTGTATAAAATTACTATTTCTGATTTTAATTTCATTGAATAATTTTATTTTCTTTTTTAATTATACATTTTTATGTATTTTTTTATATTGTACTTGTTTATGTTTTTAAATAATTTATGTTCACATTTGTCTATTTTTTATCCATTTTGTACAAATTTTAAAGTAAACGGCTCTAAATCTGTATATATATTAGGGGGTGAATCTTATCACGGTGTAGATCACTCTGCGGTTGCCGATTTGAAGTATCTTCGCATTTCACAGATCGGAGGGAGTCCCTGTCTGACTGTCACGCTTCCCCACCGGTCGCCAGCGTTAGAGATGAGACTAGGGTTTTCGTGGATTCGACTCAGTACAGTGTGCATAGAAGGAGCTAATACGGAAAGATAATATGACTGGTTTAGGTGGATTTTACAAGATTTGACTGAAACAGATTGAGTATCTTAACAAAATTTATTACAATAAGTTTTTATGTTCAAAAGATCTTATATTTTCTAGTTACGCCCTATCAACTATCTAAACCTGGGTTTATTTACTAAGTTTAATTTAAATAAATTGGCCACTATCCCTACACTGGAGCTTATCTTGTAAATCATTTCTAAATCATGGTTAATATCACTAAAACTGCGTTGATGAATTCCGCGAGTCGAAGATCCAAGTCTCATCCTTCGCGTCAGTCGTCCACCAGCTCCTGTCGATTTTCAATTCTCGAACGTCTCGCTCTCGTTTTGTGACTTTATGATTTCTCTCCACCGATTGAGTCATGGGCAATAGATTTGACGCGGTCAGAGTTAATCCAATGATTCGTAAGTATAATAAATTATCACATTAAGAAGATGACAATTTTAGTTCAGGTTTAGTTGCAACTTTGAGAATATGAACGATCTGTTATGTTAAAATAAAGATGAATCTTACTCGCGTGCTAGTGCACTGCGATTCTAATTGGTTATTTAAATTTACACTTAACACTATAGTTTGAATTTACTTTAATATTAGAGGCATTTACAAGTACTAGGTACGTACACGTGGTACGATTTCGATGATTATTTTGATACTTACTACAAGTATGAGGATGAGTACGATAATCTTTAAAATGTGTTACGATTAGGATAGTTATTCCGAGAGTTATGAAGGTTCTGCAAAATGAGAATAAACACAAAAATTTAAATAATACCTTATGTTTTAGCTGATGTCAGTAGAAGCAGAGTTGCGATGTTTTTTACCGAGAAGAGCAGAAGATCTTATATCCCGAACCCTCGTAGAAAGGAGTGATCGCACACAGCACAGGACGCTGAAAGAGAGCTATAACCGCGCCGCGGGGGTTTTTATAGGCTCGCGCTAACGAAATGTTGCACCATAGTGTTGGGCAACTACCCAAATTAAGTATTTGAATTAGAATTTCAGCAATCGGCTCTAATAAGATAGTATCATATATCTCGCATATAGTATATATTATATATTATATATAGAGGTATATACTATATATATATCGATCCCAAAAACACAACCCGAACTACGAAGTAAATAATGGCCAATGTGTGATCACCACCGGCCAAGCGACGCCATGACTCTTTTGATGTGTGCTCGAAAAACCGACAACTTCGGCCAATGTCGGCCAACGTCTGCCAACCTGCGCCAATACCCCCTGAACACTGGGCCAAACTCATTCAATGTGTACAGAGCGCTTTAGAGTCGTATGAAATCTCTTTTCTATGGTATAAAATTATAAACGATTATAAATTATATTCAATTATATTCTCTTTTCTATGATTATAAACAATCTGTCATACGGGGCGTGGTGTTGTGGATTGTTCGTAATGTTATTATTATAGCCTCGCGATACATTCTTGCAATGGATTCTTCAAAGCTTTTGATTTTATACATCTCGTGTATTTCTCTGTTTACATTGTGTATGTAATGATGTTTTATGTTATCTATTTCTAACATGTTAAACAATATAAATCCCAAGTTTATACCATTCATTTGCGTCAATTGTACAGTTTATTTCTGTTCTATAAGTTAGGATTTCTAACTTCTTCCATATCGTGTTTTTTGTTCGTTTTACAGGCAATGCATTGGAGTGTTATGTCTGTACGCATCAAGAAGACAATGTGGAGAAATGTCTGAATACCATTAAAACGTGTGAGCAGGGTGAAGATGTATGCTTGTCTGAAATAAAGTGGGGAAGTACGCCATACTGGTCCCAAGGAGCCCTGAAGCAGTATTATATTTCCAAACGTTGTGCCACAAAAGACCAGTGTGTAAAAACCAGGCAGAGAAATATGCAATATTGTACTCACATTTGGTATGAAGATTGGGCATGTTCAGAATGCTGCCAAGGAGATCGTTGTAACTTTTACATCATTGTAAGTATTTGATCATTCGGCTTGCAATATTTTTTGTAAGCTTACTATTTTTTTTCAATTGTTTTTGATTTACTGCTATATTAATATTACTAATATTAATATAGCAGTAAATCAAAAACACTCATCTTCAAAATTAGCTAAATAAAGATTGTTTCATTTGGTATATATCAATCA
This sequence comes from Agrypnia vestita, assembly GCA_016648135.1. NCBI lineage: Eukaryota > Metazoa > Arthropoda > Insecta > Trichoptera > Phryganeidae > Agrypnia > Agrypnia vestita. The sequence goes on along the minus strand of JADDOH010003961.1, from coordinate 182,023 downwards.
AAAAGAGATTTGTGCACCATAACATTTTTATTTAACAAGCATATCCCCTAAGCTATAAATACATTTCCAAGCTTAAAATACATTACGGATTATGGATATTGACACTCCCTTTCCGGAACGAGCCACAACATAACCCTTATAATCTTATTTTAACAACTATATATTGGATATTAACGATATTGAGCTGGTATTTAACGTAATCCTTTGTTTTCACCTTTTTTAAAGCAGGTTGGTAGGTAGAGCCAGTAATATTTTCACTATATTGTTTGTACTTTCATTTTTGACAATAATGATCCATGTGTCATGAAATACTGCTGAAACACTTTCGGATTGTACTTAAACAATGTACAAACAGTGCTCTGGAGTTGTTTTCTTCCCACATTTCTATCCCACTAGTGACGGGTCCCTCATACATGAGGCACTACATTTGTCCCATACACGGAGGCGAAATGTCCCAGCACCTCAAAATATATTTTTGTCCCACTCTGTCTACTCTACGGTCCCGCTAGAGTGCTTGACTACTCACTCACACGCGTCACTTCATATAGTAAAATCAGAATGCTTTTGAACCTGACAGATGAAATTAAAGAACTTGAATCTTTGAAAATGGTGTGACAGATATCTTGAGTAATAGAAAAGCAAGGAAGCTGCAGTGGCAGGACATGCAATAAGAGCAGGTGTTCCTTATCTGCACAAGATTCTCTCGTACTGAAGGATCAAGAGCGAGGAAAATATCATGACATAGATGGGCAGATAAATGCCAAGCCAACTTTTGAGACTCATGAGGCTGTGACAATGAAGAGAATGATATTTATTAGCTTTTCTAATAATGTAAATTATTATTATTTACAGTATCAAATTTAACCCAGTACGTGCCCATGTCATGCATTCAGTAGGCGTTCCGACATATATATACTTCTTTGGCCTAGAACAGGTTAAAGCACTCGGAAATAAAACATTTCAAATGTTTTCTCTACTTCAGAAAATTATTATGCATGTCTTTCGTTTTTCGGCAATATCGTTTTGATCAAAATGATATTGCCGACAATTCAGAGCCAAGAACTGTGTACAAACCTTAAACAATGTGTTTTCACGAACATGTAAGAGCGACACTTCTCTGACAAGTCACCCCCCCCCCCCCTCCGAAGATGAACATTGTGATTTGTTTGAAACGTCAGCAGTACAACGGTCCTTCTTAGGACCAACTGATGCGGGAATAACTGATTATCTCCATAACTAATGGTTGCTTGAACATTTTAGACTCATAACATAGGCAGGAATCTACTGGTCAAGTTTCTGCTGCTAGCTCTGGTACACCATGTATATAAAAGATGAGGTTCAAGAAAAACTATTTTACAGCAAATGAGTTATTTTTGAAATCACAATTACACTTAATAAGCAAGCATTTTTTAATTATATTGTTTTGTTTTCAGAGTGGCAGCAATATAATCACTTACCACAGTCTAGTGATCCTCGCTCCTCTTCTGTCCATTTTTCTTGGCAGATTTCTATAAGTAATAATACTTTTTTACTATTTTATATTTATTTTATACAAAAAAATTGTCTGCTGACTCAATCCGTCCATTTTTACAAAAAGTTATGACAATTTATGTGTACATAAAATTATATTATTTTTGTTGTATGTGAACAACAGATGACAAAATTTACCTGAAAAAATATTTTGTACTTTCCACGTGTTTTTTTATAAATAAGTTTTTATAATCTATTACTTTTTTATTTAATTTTACATAAGACTTATTCAATAGTTATTGGAAATTAATTGCTTGATTCAATTTAAGCAATTTATATCTAATATAAAATTGCATTAAAAAACTAATGACTTTTATTTTACCAATATAAGTCAAAATGGGAAACAAAGTAATTGTTCATTTTCTCTATACTAGTAATATTTCTGTGCAAGTGTTTTATGATATTATGAATCTTTTTGGTTTTAATACTCATTGTGGAATAGAGATACATATCTTGTACCTGCTGTAATATCGTCATCATCATCCATTGGGGCCTTTGCCATCTCAAATAGAAGTTTTTACCACTGATGTCTTTCTACCTGTAACATACCTATACATGCTTAATATTTTTCCTATTTTACCAAATTTGAGTCGTCTTTTAATGATTAAGTCTATTAATTTCTCGACTTTATTAACTGATAATCTGATAAATATGTAGGCTATGTACTGTTCACAACAAATGTTACTAACTTTGTTAAATTAATTGTAATATTTTTAAGCCGCCTCTACGCTACTAGGAAAGTCGGCCGAAGTGAAGCGAATACGATAGTGTGGAGGGGTACTTCGTGCTACTTCGGCTTGCCTCGGGCGACTTCCGAAAGTTGTCGGTTTTTGGGTCGAGTCAAAGGAATCTGAAGTGACCCGAAGTTCGTGCGGAGTACTATTCTATGGGCAACTGAGTTCCTCGCAGTGTAGACACCTACTTCGGGTTACTTTGGACTTCGGCCGACTTTCCTAGTAGTGTAGAGGCGACTTTCAATGTACAGTGACTTGCAATTTGGCAGGCTTCCCCACATTTTGAATCTACCTTAAATGGAATCTCTAATGTAAGAATTAAGATAAAAAGGAGTTTTATTGCCTTTCAAAAGATTTCTCTAAAAACGTGAACTCTAATTCACCCGCCTACCGTATAATTTTGAAATAGGTGATTGATATTTTTTCTTATAAATTCTTTTCCACTCCACTCTAATCTCAGGTACTACTCTCTTAATATTATTTAATATTTTAAAATATTAGGAAACACTATTGGTATCATTGAGTACAAAAGATCTTACTGAAATTTTTTGTATTTCATTTTTCAATAGAGAATGTGATAAAATCTCAGGCTCCCCATCAGTTGTAGGTAGGGAATGCAATCCCGATCCCGCGAGATCTCGAGGCATTTTACGAGATCAATCCCGAACCGAAAAATGGGACGAGATTATCGGGATCGATAAGCATTTTTTATGTTTTGTATGTATAATTGTGTATGTCTATAGAGCTTTTAGTAAGTACTTAAAACTTATGTTCATGTCAAGTTCAAATAATTAAAATAGCTTTGAATGATATTTGCTGTATTTTATCAACCTAAGATAGTAATAAAAACTACTACTAGTTATTACTTTTTATTCTACTACATTGACTGATTGATGCTTGGAAAAACGCCTACAAAAACTTTAATGCAATGATTAATAATAAACATTTTATTATAATTGCTGATATAAAAATGCAAGGCATTGTCGTTAATTGCTACTCAGCTCTATAAAAAAAAAAAGTATTCGGGATCCCGATCAGTAAGGATCCCGCGGGATTGAAAAATTTAATCACGAGGGATCCCGAAAGGGCAATCCCGACTCGGGATTGCATTCCCTAGTTGTAGGGTAGGTCGATGTTAAATTCCATATCTCGGTTCTTGATATATTGTAAATCTTAATGTTTTTTTTCATTTTTATAGTAATCAAATTTTCGCTATTGAAATATTGTAAGATGTAACGACAATGTTTATATTCCATTGTATTGCCTTATTACTTATGTGTTATTTCAGAAGATATGAAATAAATGTATAGTTGATTAGATGAATCCCAGAACCAATCCTCGGATACAGTTTTGCCATTCCTTATGTCTGTCTATGTCCTTATCACATATCCAAAATTGTACCTATATGTATTCGGAAACAGATGTGTGTAATTAAATACTCTTGTCAGAAGCTGTCACTTTAGTTTAACCCATATTTGAAAATGAAATGCAATTGTTATGTTCAGTATTTTCAATCAACACACACATGTATAATATAATTAAATAAAATTTATTTTAGAAAACTCAACACGCATTAGATGTGCTTTTCAATTCCATTTGAAATGTTTTTTAAATTTATCTTTTTTTATTTATCAATTGTGCCTTTTGATACAAAGATCCCAGACTGACAAAAAACAACATTCTTAGTACAGTTATGTTTTAATATGCATATCTTTTGTCCTAGTGCCAAAAAAGTATAGCATCTCAAACAGAATGGTATATTTGATCTCCGGGTTGTATGACTTTAGCTATTAGAAATAATAAAAAAATAATTTTAGGGGTGATCCCTAAGTGATCACTTCTGAGTGAAAAGTTTGCATGTATGGAATATTACAACCGACATACAACAAGAATTATACGGTTAGTGTAACACTTTCTGGTAGCACTTCTTACTTAGTTTTTACTTACAGTTTTTTGTCAGCAACAGGGATTATATATATATACATATATATAAGTTTTCTGTATGTATATTTTGTATTTCTCTGTGTATGAAATATCAATGTGTATAAGAATATGAGTACAAGAAATTTAAAGGAATTTGTAATTTTATGAATAAATATGTTTTTTATAGAAAAACAATATTATTTTTATTGCCTTTTCACTTCTCTGATTGATATGTCTTTACACCAAAAAAACATATTGAGTTCATGCACCATGATCAGTATCATTAATATGATCAGGCCAACTACACTGCTCAACACCAAATCCTCCAGTTGAAGAAATGTCATCACTTCATGTGGTTAGCTGTGCTGAATATGAATCCAGGATCCAAAATTTTCCGAAAGTTTTTGAGGAAAACTGATTGCTTTGGTGAGAGTTCGATTTTTAGTGCAGATATTTTTAAAAATTGAGCTTAATTTTGTCATTTATAAATAACTAGGTATTTCAATATTGTGATACTGTCCAAAGACATGATATACAAGTGTTTCCTCTCACGTTACATTAACCTGGTTTAATATTTTGTGTAAACCATCAGTTACTGCGTTTTCCACTGATCGCATGGCCCATTTTCGTAAAAAGTTATAGTTTTTACGAAATTACTATAATCTGTTGGCAGCCCTCGAAGCCCATTGGGCATGACACTGGCTTCTCGCACCGAGGGTAGTGGGTTCTGTTCCCGGTGAGGTCACAATTAATCTATGTGATTTACTCAAGCCTAGATTACTCTTCTGTAATTGGTCCTCCTGGCCTGTTGAAGCGTAAAAATAAAAATATGTACAATCTAAGTTGATAAATTAATATAACCGACCCTTAGTCTTTACCAATACATACTTGAGTTACCAAAGAGACACGATTTGGGGCCGATGCAGTGACCTTCCTAGGCTTAGTGCCGCCCATAGGCAGAGTTAAATGTAATAGCGCTCTTACTAAATTTTTTTTGAAAATTACGTAAGATTACATTTTATTTGTACAAATTATTAACAATAATCCTCATAAGCCATATTCTGTAAAAACATGATCCAAAAAGCTTATATTAATGCCAAATATAAAAAATATAAATTACAACCACTATGCAACATAAAAATAATATTAATTTAAAATGCAGTTACATGATATTTTTTGTTAAAATTTGTCCCTTAAGTGGTTTTCTAACCCGGGCCATTTCCGTTCGCCTTTATTAATTTGCAGCAAAGTTGCCGCCATAGATAAACATACGATTAAAGAAGATTCTTACAAAAAAGTAAAAATAAAATATAACAAATGTTTTATTACTTTATGACTCATCGGTCACTTAATATTATTACCGCTGATTGTATTTGTATTATATTATATGTATTTTTCGTAATTTTTTTTTATCAAAGACAAACTAAATACGTACAAATTCTCTACTTGCCTATACCAAATTTCGAAGAGCAAACAACCGGTCCCAGCCTGACAAATGCTAATTAGCCATACACAAGTATAAACACGTATAAATCCGCCGCCCTAACTCTGGAGCTCAAGAACGTATGATACGCCAGCAGAGTTAAGTTAGGTATTTTCTGAATTTTTGTCACTCCTATCCCAAATGGTTGGCCATCACTAGTGTAGGTAGGTACGCCCTTATTCTTCTTTTCCCACTAACACACTGTCGTCCTGCTCTATGAGAAATAGTAGTGGTGTCGTCCAGCCGATTCGCGCGAACCGGTTGTTAATTCAGTCACGATTTGGTAAATGGGTTGTAAAAATCTATCAATGTTTAAAAAAACACCAATTAAAATATTATCTGTAATTTGATACCCCAAGAATTCGTAACTTACCTACTAAAACAAATGCGGATCGAGATATCATAATCGCATTACCAGCGGTCGCCGAAGTGGTGTCCACGAGAAAAAAAATTTCAGGATATTTAACATTGAAAAATTCTATTAGTGATCCGCGGGATTTAAATTTATGAATTTAGAGGTCCTAAAGTATGGCGACCGCTGCTATTACGAATGAGACTCGGTGATATCAATATGGATTTTGTATACCTAGTAGTAGGGTAACAGGGGGGAATGGGAGCCAGTGGGTAATGGGAACCAGCCTGGTTTTGCCATAATTATAAACATTTGAACGCGCCTTGTTGCTGCGAAGAGCGTCAGGGCGCGGGAGGGGCACGCGCGGCCCGCCGCAACGCTCCTCGGTTCACTGCACGCCTGAAGATCGGACGCACGTCGGTTTTCCGTAGATTCGTTCTAATTTTTATCAATCTTCGAGGAAGAAACGTAAGTACTTGTGTCATTGTCTTTTTTTCTGTATATTGTCTAAAGTGATTGTTAAAGATTATGATAAAGTGATAATTTTTCGTAAATAGTTTTCAGAATATTTTTTTAATTCGCAAATGGTCATTTGGGGTAATGGGAACCAACTGGCTCCCATTACCCCAGTAGTTGTTATTATTTAATTATAATCATAATTGTTATTATTTAATTTCATATGCCGCGAAAACGTGCAAGAACTACGGAAAAAGCTCAATAGAGTCTGGACATCCTTGATCGAGCAATCAAGAGGGTTAATGATGATAGAATTTCTCTCCATACGGCAGCTGAGAAATTCAGTATTCCGTACAGCAAATTACAAAAAAGATATCATAGGAAACAAAGTCAACAACCTAATCCTCTTCTGGGTAGAAAACTAATATTTTTACAGGACCAAGAAAAAATCTTTGCTGAAATATTTTTTACGGATTAGACCGAACCAAATTTCGTCAAATAGCATTTGAAAGTGCAGAAAAATTGGAGATCTCAAATAATTTCAACAAGCAAAGTGAATCTGCGGGACATGACTGGCTGGAAGGATTTTTAAACAGAAATCATCAAATTAGTATTTGAAAACCTGAGTCTACAAGCATAAATAATAAAATAAAGATTTAACAAGGAAGAAGTGAACCTATTTTTCAGAAATTTAGAAGATGTCATGATAATGAGCGATCGACCACATCTGAACTGAATTATGTTCTTTCAATTGTATCTCCACAACCATCATGCTCTCGAGAAGTTCGCAAACGAACCCACAAACAGCATTATCTTGTAATTACTGCTACTCCTAATAAGGCTGTTCTCGAAGAAAAGAAGAAAAAATGAGTCATGAAAGAAAATAAAATGCCAAATAAAAAAGGAAAATCTAGAGAGAGGAAAACAAACATTAAAAGATCTACTGAGAAAGGAAGAAAAGTTATTTTCAAAGATGACACCAGCTCTTCGGATGAAACAGATGATGATCGAAATATCTGCGATGATAATAGTAGTGACTACGTTGAAGAAGAGTCGAATATATGTACGATTTGTTCCGAATCTGGAAAATCTAACGAGCTCTGGTACAGATGCAGGGCTTGTGGTGACTGGACACATGCTCAATGCTCCGGTTCTAACTCTGCCAAAGACTATGTTTGTGATTTTTGTACTCGTAGTTAATTATTTTTCTAAAGCAAAACTAATTACGATTTTGCATGTTCCTAAAGATATTTAATTAGTTTTTTTTTTTATAAATGGCACTAGTTTTATGTACCTTTATTTCGTTATGGTTTATAGTTTGTTTTTATATGTTTGATATAACCGCGTTAATTTGTGCCGGTCCGAAATCACTTTATTCTCGAAATTCCGTCCTTAAGTTCGACCTTTTTTCTGAACCGGCAAAACAGATGCGCGTAAACATCGCATTACTGATTTTGCCGCGTTATTTTATAATTATATTGATGCCCTAGGATAAGATGATTGTAGAATAAGATTTTGTTATAGTGTAAATATTATCTTGTAACTAACATTAGATATAATAACGCAAGCAGTAAGATTATCTACGGTGATATAAGAAATTTACGCGCCAATTCTTCGCATGCCCCGAATACAGAGCAAGGGAGGGGTAGGAGGGTGCGCGGGGAGCGGCTCCCCGGGCAGCGAGGATACCTCGGCACGAGCCGCGCCCGGGGTTGTTCGTTACAATCTCCGGTCGAGTGTGCGTCGGTCCTTCCTACGGGAGCGGGAGCTTCTCGCCCCAGGACGCCACTTGTTTTGTGTGGCTGCGATATTTCCCGCGTCTGTCGTGAAGCCGTTGGCAGCAGAGGAAGAAGTCGGAGAAGCGACGGTCGCCGAGCCTCGGTGGCGACCGGTTCCCACAGCGAGAGTTCCAGAGGGAGGCCAGACCCCCCCGATGATGCGGATCCAGCCGCGGCCAGACACCCCCAGCTGCCCGCGGATCCCGCGACCCGACGCGCCGCGGATGCGCGGCCTGGGCCACGCGCCCCGCTAGCGTCTCGCCACGCGCGGCCTCCAGGAGGGTGACGACGACGTGTGTATGTGAAAGATATATTTTTGTTGTGCAACGAGTGATAGGACACGATAAACTTTGTGAATCAGGACTGCTTGCGTTTAGGCTAGGGTTAGCTTAAGTTTAGTGGTAATTTCTCAAGTTTATAAGTATTAAATAAGGATTGTGTTAATTTATTTTTTTTGACAACATTTCCCCTTGGACATCCCATCCATCCTAGCCTAGGTTAAACGCAAACATTGTTTTTATCGGAGACTTTGCAAAACAAACTTAAGGGGTTACGTATAGTCAGGACTTTCAAAAAATCGTTTTTTTTTTGCATTTTCTCAAAGTAAAATGTTTCAAAAATATTATATTAAAATATCAACTCGATCCGGTTATTAGTTTTAAAGATATCCATCGATAACTGTAGGGCCGTCCGCACTGACGGCGGTAGAGGGTCCCGCTGACTGATGGCGCGGCTGCTGCGGAACGGGGTTTTTACCTGAGTAATTCTAAGAATAATGTACGAAATTTCTTTTGTACTTCTACTTTTAGACTAAGACCCATTAGACTAACCGAATTTTGATTAAGTGTTAGTATTTCAGTGGCAGTGAAACCGAGCAGTCGATAGTAGGTAGTTGTGCGTGTATTATAATCATTTTCAAAAATGTATAACGAGACGACATGGATGTCGACGACGAGATGGCAAGGAATCAATATATTAATTAACCCAACCAATGTCGTACGTTTCTGCAATTGGATGATGATTTCTATTTGTATACAATAATTTTGCCACGGTGTCCGTTGGGTCGTGTGGCGCAGCGGATAACGCGTCTGACTACGAATCAGAGGATTCCAGTTTCGAATCCTGGCAGAATCGAATTTTTTTTTACGGTCGAGAATATTTTATTTGTTGAAATTTTAATTACATTTTTGGTTTTTTATAATCAATATATTAATTACCCCAACTAATGTCGTACGTTTCTGCATTTGGATGATGATTTCTATTTGTATACAATAATTTTGCCTTGGTGTCCGTTGGGTCGTGTGGCGCAGCGGATAACGCGTCTGACTACGAATCAGAGGATTCCAGTTTCGAATCCTGGCAGAATCGAATTTTTTTTTACGGTCGAGAATATTTTATTTGTTGAAATTTTAATTACATTTTTGGTGTTTTATAATCAATATATTAATTACCCCAACTAATGTCGTACGTTTCTGCATTTGGATGATGATTTATATTTGTATACAATAATTTTGCCATGGTGCCCGTTGGGTCGTGTGGCGCAGCGGATAACGCACCTGACTACGGATCAGAGGATTCCTGTTTCGAATCCTGGCAGAATCGAATTTTTTTTTACGGTCGAGAATATTTTGTTTGTTGAAATTTTAATGACATTTTTGGTTTTTTATAATGTTGTATAAAAGTAATCAACACTGCGAGAAGAGAAGAGAGTAGGTACCTACCATCGAACCGTGGTTTATTCCGCTCTGACTTATTAATCGGTTAGAAATACTGAATAAATACTTTGTCTTAATTATATCTAAACTACCCGTAATTAGCCTAGCCTAGCAGTAAGCAATCGGCGAAGCCGATTGCTTTCCTGCTAGTATTAATGATTGCCAATGTAGTAGGGTATACACATAAAACCCTATTATAGTATAATTTTGGATTTTTCGACATTTTAACGATTTATATATTGTTTAATTTTAGAGCCCGACGCGTGGAGTAGACGCAAAACCTGTTTCAATGAGAAAGGGAGTATAATAAAAACTTGGTTTTTGCGGGTTAATTTTTCCAACCAATTAAAAATGCAATGTTTTTAAAGGCACTTAAGTATATTAACAATCTGTGCTATTCTAAAAATGTCAAGATTGGGATGTCAAATCTTTATCTCAATATTGACAGGTATATACGGTATGTATAACATTGTATTGCCGCCAATTTCGATATTTTAAGTTTGAAATTAATGAATTTAATCAATCAGTAAAGAACGCGTAAACAAACCTTAAGTTATTCACAATTATGAATAATGAGCTTTCTAATTGATTGAATTCATTAATTTTAAACCTGTCAAACATAAAACGTCAAAAAAACGACGTCACAATTTATACAATAACTGTCAAGATACAGGAAATAGCAATATTGCTTAGTTCAGAATACGGATGAATGATGGATGAATGTTTGTTTTAATTGCCACATAATCCGCTTTTATCACAGGGTTGTTATATTAAACCACCGTTTTTAAAACTTTGAGTCAATTGGGTGGGTCGTGTATAAAATAAAAAACGATGGGATATTGCAAGAAATATAATATTTATTTTGTTACATTATTGTTTTTAATCAGAATCGCAAATCAATTCTTCTACGCCGCTAATTTTCATCACTAGAAGAATCTGATGATTCACTACCGGAATGTCCTACTAAATTAAGACAGATAAAATTAATTATGACAGAATTTACTGAGATATTAGAAAATATGTGCCGATTATCGCGGCACGTATGAAAATAAATTCTACAATTAATTCGATAAAAAATAGTAAACAAGTGTTTACCAGATACTAATTATTATTGTTAGATAGATCTCGACTAAACGCACCTTTTGATAATGTTTTCAAGTATGTCGGATAAATATTAATTGAGTAATAAGCATTCAAAAAGGGCCGCGAAAAAATATTTCTTTATTAATTTTCTCAAGCGCGCATACACACACTATATATATATATATATATAGATATATATAGATATATATATATATATTATATATATATCTATATATATATATATAAAACAGATAGGTATTCACTCAGTCAGTGACAGGGCATGGCGTCTGAGATGCCATAGGTTATCATCTCCGCTCTTATGATGCCATGTGTTACTATCATAAATCTACCTGTCCAATGCACTTTAAATAAACCTAGTACAACAATGCGCTCCGTTGAATTTGACTGACCGACGGGTTCAAACCAAACAGGGAATAAAACAAAGCATCACCTGTATTTCGTAATAGTAGTAAAAACAAAACAATAACAGTCTCTGTCACGCTCATTTGTTATTAACCCTTCTATTATTTGGTTTCTTTTTATTTTTTATGTTATTTTCCTTGTATTTTTTTTCCTTCTAACTATTATGTTACTGTTTTCTTTCTATGTATTTTATGTATTATAATATTATGTATTTATGTATTTTGTTTTCAATAAAGACGTATCCTAAGGCGGGGACAGTGAATGGCTTTGTTCGAGCGGCCGTGCCACTTCGCAACGGTTTATACAGTTGCCGGCAAATTTCTTGAAATTCTTTGGCGTAGTGGGGGAATGCGCAGAAGACAAAATTTTGGTCTCTTTGGTGGAACGGTACATGCGTAAACTTCCCCCCACTACGCCGTAAAATTTCAAGATGTTTGCCGGCTACTGTACGACCGGTGCGGAGCAGCACGGTCTTGCTTGTTAGTTGAAAATAAATGTCAACATGGAGACGATTGAGTAGGACCGATATGGAAGCTTTGCTCTTAGAACGGTCCTGGGTAAGCGGTGGGTACCATTCACTGTCACACTCATAAGCTGGACCGCGTGCGAGAGAGACAGAGAGATTTTTCGAGATGCGTATGCAGTGCGACTTAACCCCGTGCACTTGCGCGGGTGACAGGGTGGGAAATGTGAGTACACGCCAGCTTTAGTTAACCGAACATTATATTGCACATAAAAGGCTAATATGTTATGTTCTTTTTTGCTTTGGATTTAAAACAAAACATGTTTTGAAAATAATCCACGGCATATAGGTAGTATCAACTTACCATAATAAAATAAAACATTAAAGTCAAATCGTAAAATATTAATAATATTAAAATAGTTCAAGAATTAAACCGCAAATAAGCCTTAAGAACAGTTACGTAAAATTTCGAATATTCATAATTATTTATTATTTTATTAGTTCCGGAAGCCAACACATGTATATACTCGTAAATATTACATATGTATCATATAAAAACTTACATCACTAAAAAAATGCAACTACCGCATAATATAATAATGTCTTCTGGGATTCCCGTGGTTTACTAAAGAATATAATATACTGATGTTAGCTTATATTAAATAAATTAATTCGTACACGCCATTTTTAAACTATATCTATATGTTGGTAATTTAATAATATTAAGTAATATTTAATTAATTTGGTATGAACACAACATAACCTCAATTACCCAGTTCTCCATATTATACCGCTAGTAAGTATCGTACCAGAGGGCAAGGAACAACAACAAACAAAAAGCTATGACTCCTTGAAATAAAGTGTTGTTTTTTCTTGATAAGTATATAAATTGACGAATTATTTTACATAAAGCTATTTTTAATCGCATCAAAAATAACAATTATAAACGTAACGGCCCCGGCTCTCCGTGTTTTTGATTATCCGCGATGACTCGGTTCACCTTATCACGGATAATCCGGGTTTTACTACAATTAAAAATGATTTTTGATTTCATTAATTCATTCTACAGCAATTCTACAGTGCCTTAGTAGCGCCAAATAAATACGTAAGCAGTAAGTACAATTTATTGTTTGCGTGAGGTGTAGTGTATTTGGACGTGAATATTCGGGGGTTTCGCGCAGTCGCAAAGTAGGTTTTCGTATAATTTTGCGTCACTGCCCACCTACACATTACAGTTCCCTGGTACAGGACATCGAAATGGGAGAGGGATACATCCCAACAATCCTGAAACGGCGTAGCTGCCACAACCTTCGTAGCGTTCCCCTCGCTACGAGCGGATGACGCCGGTCGGCCCGCCCGCGTAGGAAAATAAATCGCAAATAATATTTGTGTACCGGAATTGTTTTATCGTATTGTATTATTAAGTATTGTTTTAAAATGAGAGTGACATCTTTAACTTATTTTGGCGTGGCTTTTGTGCTTTTAACGACATGCTGCTTCGGCATAGGTATGTTTATTGCATTGTTGTCATGTGTAGGTATGAATGTTTTTGATGATTATTTCAATACATTTTTGAATATTTATTTCATATTTTCTCGTACCCAAAAATACTTAATAGGTTAAACATTTTTCATTGATGTACGGCAATAATTCAATTTTTCAGAATAAAGTAATTTTGTAAATATTCTTTTTCAGTAATTTTTAAAGTTTTTTTTTTTTAATAGAGATACGAACATGGAATACGTGTCACATCAATATTCTTACTATTTTCAAACTAAGCTAAACGCTTGTGCTATGAAAATAGGACTAACTTGCTAGACTGGAGTGAGGTTCGAACCCGCGACCTTTGGATCACGAGGCGAGTGTCCTAACCACAAGGCCAACAAGCAAGCTTAATTGACTGTTTTATAACCTTAAATACATAGTTATGATTTTTTATTGTTTTAACGCTTCAGTAGGACATTAGGCCCAATTACAGAAAAAAATCACAAAGACAGCCAAGATTGAGTAAATCACGTATTTTTATTGTGACCTCACCGGGAATCGAACCCGGAACCCTCGGCGTGAGAAGCCAGTGTCTTGCCCACTGGGCTGCGAGGGCTGCACTTGGTTTTGTATTTCTATGAAACATATAAATATACAAAAGGATTATTTTTTACGTTTAGTTTTTCTTATTTTACTGCGTGTTTTATCAACATTTGCGCTTCTGTATACAAAAAGATTCCGTGATCGATCCAAAACATAGAGAAGTTGCACGAGATTTAGCGCATGCACCATAAGCCAGATGTGTATCGAGCAGGGACGCGCAGTGATAATAAGAAGCATGACTTTTGTTTAAACGTATATTTGGAAAAAAAAATCGAAATTATATATTTATCTGGCAGAATATGATGAAATATTAAAATCTGAATAATATGTTAATTATTGTGATAGGAATATTATTTCGGTTTCTTTTCAAAATATACGCTTAGGAAAAACGTCATGCTTCTTGTTCTCACTGCACGCCCCTAGTATAGAGTGATGATTCATAAATATGTATGAATGCAACAATTTGCGTTATTTCATTTAAGTGGTTGAAAATAAATTTGATTTTTTTATTATAAAAAAATACAATACTTATGTTTTTAAACGCCTATATAATAAAGCAACAATATTGTATTTCTGATGTGAAATAAAAATTAATAAAACATTACGCAAAATTTAATATTGACATATTTTCCTTATTCATTTTTAAATTTATTAATCCCAATACACAAATACTTAAGACAGTTAGTTGCCTTCGGTGTACGAAAACATTTTTCTTCAAATACAATATGTGAGGTATAAAAACAAAGGCAGCAATATCCAAAAATTAAAAAAAAAGTTTTTAATGCAGTCACCGAGGATCACTAATTAAAAATGTACTAAATTATACTTTTTGTTTATCTATCCCTTTCAAAATCATGTTTCCTATAATTTTGTATGCTTTATTTCCTATAAAATTTCGATTTCAGTACATTAAAAAAAATAATCCTCGATAACTGCATTAATTTTTTTTTGGAAATTGCTGCCTTTGCTTTTATACCCCACCCCACATACCTATATAAATTTATTTCATTTTTTAACTCATACAGTTACTTAATTAATTTTATGTTTTATTTAAGCCTAATACTCGTATGTTATAAAAATAGTAAAATAAAACGCGTGCATTGAATTCAAGATTTTTAATTAGGGTTTTAATCAAAATATAAAAGAAATGAATCGGTGACATAAATCCCAAATGATTATAAAATACAAAATATGTATTCTTCTTCTTCTACCAGCCGTTTCCACCCTTCTTTAAAAATATTCCTACATACCTAAGCATTATTATTATGCATTATTTATTTATTTTATGTTGACCTTAATCGTTATACTCGCAAACTCTCTTTATTTAATAATAAATAGGCGGCCCTCATAGCCGTAGTAGTGAGCACGACACTGGCTTCTCACACCGTGTGTTCCGGGTTCGGTTCCCGGTCACAATAAATTAATCTAAACCCTGAGTGTTTTGTGATGCGTTTCGCTTTTGTAACTGGGCCTCTTGGCCTGCTAAAACGTAAAATAATAAAATAAAATTTAAAAATCAATTTATTTGAACCATTATTTATTTGAAAACTAAGAGTTGCTAGCAAGCGCATCATTTATATACCTAATTGTAATAATTTATTGATTAAAGTGGGAACAGTAAATTCCATTATTCCAGCTCGACGATTTGACGATACATTATCGAGTTTATTAATTTGTTAAAGGTTTATAATTATTACTATTTACTGCTTTTGTACTAATTAATGTATATATATCTATTATAGATATATATAGATAGATAATATATAAAAATGTAGATTTTTGTTTGAACAACATCGATAATCTCTGAAAGTTCTTCACCGATTGCTTTGAAATTTTGGCACAACGATGCATTCGATTACCAGGATGTTTTTGTATACCTAATTTGTTTTCATATACCTACAATTATCTAATAATAACAATTTAAAATTTCAATTGTCCATTATCATAAATCTCCTAAAGTTCTTTTTGACACAACGTTGCGTTCGAATTTACACAAGTTATTTGAAAAAAAGGCGCAAGTACCTACCCTTTCAATATTAATAAATATTTAGATATAACATTTTTCATATACAAATTTTTTGATAACATTCGGTCGTCTCTGCTTAAATTAAACGTTTTAACCGATGAGAAAGTGCAGCCAATCGTATCGCCTTATATATACCTATAAAACTGTGTTTGTCTGTCTGACTTTCTGTCTGTCTGTTCTCTATACAAATCTACACCGTTTGTCCTGTTCGACTCAAATTTTGCATACTTATGCTTTAGGACATTCCCCCCCCCTGATACATTTTCAATGCAAATCTGTACCGTTCGACCGATCGGACTCAAAATTTGGAAACTTATTCTTTAAGACCCGGCGGGTAACACGGGTGCCATTTCCTTCCTCCCCTTTTACTCCTTCCCCTTCCTCTGATATATTTCCAATGCAAATTCATACCGTTCGACTCAGATTTTGCATACTTATTCTTCAAGACCCGGCGGCTAATAAAGACAACTTTTCCCCCCTAACTTCTTACCCCACCCCAACACCTGACATGTTTTTTGTACAAATCTACAACGTTTGTCGATCTGATCCAAATTTTGCATTCTTATTCTTTACATACATAGGTCACAATTTCTTTCTAGACATCCCATCCATCCCAGCCTAGATTAAATGGAACCTTTTTTTATTACAGACTGCGAAACAATGAAACCTTTGTGTGTCCCCACAAACTTATGTTTAACTAAATCCTTAACCCGAGCAACGCCGGGTATGAACAGCTATCAATATATAAAAATTTAAATATTCGTTGATTCAAAATCTTAAATCTCAGAAAGTTCTTCACGGACTTCTCATTGACTTTGACACAATGCTGCATTCGAATACGCGTATGTTTTTCTACACCTACTACATTTTTATATACCAACTTATTATACAGATGTCACATCTGTGACAGGTAAAGAGATGCCTTTTTTGAAAAGCAGCAACATTGAATACCCACAAGCATTGCAAAATTAAACATATTAGAGACAAGTGCTTTCTCTTTTCTTTCTTTGCCATTTAACAAGACTGAGCCACAGCAGCGCGTGGCCGGGTACAGCTAGTAAATAAATAAAAATGTAGATGTTCGTTTGTACAAAATCGATAATCTCTGAAAGTTCTTCACCGATTGCTTTGGAATTTTGGCACAACATTACATTCAAATACGAAGATGTTTTTGTATGCTTACTTTGTTTTAATATACCTACTATTTATTTGTATAATTAAAAATGTTAATGTTTGATCGCCCAAAAACTTAAATCTCTTAAAGTTCTACACTATTTGCTTTGAAATATTGACACAACGTTCCATTCGAATTCGCACTGATTATTTGAAAAAAAGGCGCTGTTACCTACCTACGTTTTCAATATTGGTATACCTATCATTTTCCGAAATCAAATTATTTGATTCTTCGGTGAATTCCGAGCTTATCATTATAAACGACATTATTCCGAGATACATATTTGATTCACATCTTGAATATTGCATTGCAATATTAAAAACACAAAACAGTACTACGATTCACAAACACAATAAGTAGTTGGCATTTTAATTGTTAATTTATAAATTACTCTTTTCGGTTCTCAAAATCGGAATGTATTTTTGTACCTATTCCGAGGCGCAAAAAGCAAAATGGCTAAAAACGAGCGACGTTTTAAATATTTTGCCTCCTACCAATATTAATCGTGGCAGATATTTATTTAGTGCCTATTCTTAAAATTCAGAAGTGAATTTGGTAAATTTGGTAAATTAAATGGTTTTCGACAGAAACTCCATCTTTTGTTAAGGTCATCATCTTATGTCATGAAAAGTGACATTCTTTGATTTCACAGAAAAGCCGTTTCTGAAAAAATTTGTCCGTAAAATTATAATTTTACGAAATATTTCTTGGGATAAGTGCACAATGTGGCATTAGGAGCTGTATTTAGGGACACGAAAAAAGTATCGATACTTTGTGGTATCGAGTACTTTTCTTTCGATACCGATACTTTCTATTCGATACTTTTACTCAATGAGTACTTTTTGGCAAGTATCGATACCTTTTCTTGGTCACTTTTTTGGCGACCTTTTTTTGGTTTATATCTTCCTATGATATTATGATATTTTCCCGATATACTCAGATATATATACTTTGGAGTATCGATACTTTTACGAGTACGATACTTTTTTTCCGATACTACTCATGAGTACAGTATCAATACTTTCTATTCGATATCGTGTCCCTAGCTGTATTGAGAGCACAGAATAGAGTGATTAAGGATGTATTTTACACCTATCTATGGATAAGTATTTGAATCATAGATAAAGAAATTTAAAGTATAGGTACCATTCACTATCCTGGTCGATGAACTGTCATGTAGGATAGTGAATGGTCCCGCTTAATAAGAACTCGCAAAAATTTTGTACAAGGCTTCATTTGAAGTGTATCGAGTGCCTTTATTTTTTTTATTTAAATATATCAATTTATTGGTAGAAATATACAACGCCACATTGTGCACTACACCCTATTTCTTCGATGATGACCAGAAACCGTATTAAAAAAACCTACTTCTATTAAATATTTTGTGTATAAAATATATTACAATATAATATCATACAATACTTTATCAAGTAGTTTAGCTAGTTAGTTAATTATTCTATCCCCTATGCCATTTGTTAAAAAACTTAACTACATTTATATTGGTATGAGGCAAAATATTTATAACGATACCAAAAAACGCTTTTTTTGTAAAATAGCGCCATCTGTTAGACGTAAAAGCAACACAAGCTATCTATACCTATAAAACTCAATGTCTGTCTGTTCTCTATATAAATCTACAAAGTTTGTCCGATCTGACCCAAAGTTTGCATACTTATTATTTAGGACCCGGCGGGTAACAGAGGTGACATTTCCCCTCTACTTCTCTATCCCCCCCTTCGACTGATTTATTTTCCATGCAAGTCTGTACCGTTCGACCGATCTGACTCAAATTTTGCATACTTATTATATAGGCCCCAGCGGATAACATAAGTGACATTCCCTCCCCCCTCTTTGCTCCTCCCACCACCTGATATATTTTCCATGAAAATCTGTATCATTCGACCGATCTGACTTCAATGATGCATACTTATTCTTTAGGACCGGGTGGGTAACATATGCCATTCCTTCTCCCCTTTTACCCCACCTCCTCACCTTGATATTTTTCCCGTACCTACACCGTTTGACCTATCCGATCCAAATTTTGCATTCTTCTTTTTTAGAACCCGGTGGATAACATAAGCGACATTTTCCCTTTGCCTTCACCCCACCGACTCCCCCCTGATATGATATCTATACAAATTAAAATTTTCTATACAAAACTGTTTGACCGATCTGACCCAAATTTTGCATACTTATTCTTTGTGACCGTTTGATCGATCTGACCCAAATTTTGCATACTTATTCTTTGTGATCGTTTGATCGATCTGACCCAAATTTTTCATACTTATTCTTTAGGACCTGGCGGGTAACATAAGCCACATTTCTTTCCTGGATGTCCCATCCATCTCAGCATTGATTAAATGGAAACATTGTTCTTATTAGAGGCTTTGAAATACAATGGAACCTTTGTATTCCCTCCACAAACTTATTTTTAACTTAATTCTTATCCGTGCAACGCCGGATAGTAACAGCTAGTATATATATATAAATATATATATTGTTCATTTCTCTTAAATATATTTTATTTCTATTATTTTTACTCCCTTTCTTTTAACTCGTATCGTATCCGGTTTGTTGTCTGCCGGAAAATTTTTGGATCGATTTTTAACCCTTTTCCCGTGATCCAATCGAGCTGAAACTTTGCAAGCAGACTCGTAGCGACGATAAAAATTATTTAACAAATTTTCGTTAAATTTTTTAAAATAATTATAATATAATTTTGAATTTTTCGAAATTTTAATGGTTTTTTCATACAACTCAGTAATGACCCCGACGCGTGCAGTAGGCACGAAACCGGATTCAATGAGAAAGGTATTATAATAAAAACTTGGTTTTTATGGGTTAGTTTTTTAATTATTATTTACTCTAAAACGTGTTTTATGTTAGGTATATAAAATTCCTCACTTTCTTGTACTGTAAAAGTTCACTAGGGCGATGATTAATAATTAAATAATAAATAAATAATAAAATAAGTAATAATTATCACCACAAATTATTTATTCAAAGCTGGTCTCAATATATTCCAATAAATTTTGCCTTGTAAAACATGTTGTAGGTATTCATACGTAATGAGGAACTTTACAAATATCATATTTTATAATAATTACTATTATACCAATAATATTTTTTCAATTAATATTTTCAGTCAAACCGTGAGAGACTTTTGAAATAGATTTAAATATATGTTTTCAATATAAATTTTTTTCTTATTAAAAATTGGAAAAAATGGACCAGACAATATGGCGACTTTTCTTATTTTTGACAAGTAAATGAGTATATCAAAGCGTACCATCTCACAATGAAAATAACGTTGCGAGCTGAAAATAGTCGCATTAGCCTAGAAATTCCAGACAAAATAAGCTCTGCAAATTCATGAGAGTTTGAGGGATTTTGCTGCTTCCCATAAACGAACATTCCGCTTTATACTTATCTCATATATTATTATTATTATTAGATTAATCGAAATACATATCTCTATAGAAACGATATTTTTCTGTAGAGATATGTATTTCGAATGTAAACTGTCGTATAAATATTTTTTCGCATAATTAAAATATCTTAAACTTTCATGACTTTATTTTTATTATAATAGTCGATTTTCCTACCCGCGAGTTAATATTTTCCCGTTTCCTGCTTTGCACAGGCATTCGGGACGACTTCTAATTCGATACCGGAAATGCCTCCTCACTGACTTAGCGAAGCTTTCGCCTGGCATTACAGAAATCTACAAGTTTGGAAATATGGCCAATAAATTGGTCCGACTTCATCGGAAGGACGGACGATCCAATAAATTGAAGGCTTTCCGACAACCTTTAACTGAATCAAGTTCTTATTCCTAGACATCTTCATTCCGGATTGAATTTGTGCCTTATTCAATAAAGACGGCATCTGAAAACGTTTATCTATTTATACGAAGGAGAAATCGAAATACAGTAATATATAAATTTGAAGTTATTTTTAGAGAAAATAATAATTTATAGCCGTTTATATTTTACCATTTATCGATCTATTGAGGGGGACTTTTAATCTTAATTAATCTTTACGTTTGTTTAGATTAGATATTTTAAAGCTATAATGAATAGGATCTTTATACAAGTAACTAACTAACTAACTAACCATCACGCCGTTTCCCCGCAGGGATAGGCAAAGAGGATCTTCTATCCTGGCACACCACTTTTGCTTCGGCCACATTCATACATCTTCTCATACAAGTTCTACGGTTGTTGAGGCTTTTAACAGGGCCATCCTCAAACACTTGTTGTATCCGATCATGCCAGGTCTTTCGCGGACGCCCTCTATTTCTGTTGAACACTCGCTTCATATATTTTCTTAACCATTCTTTCCTCGTTCATACGTTCCACATGACCAAACCATCTCAGCACTCCTTTCTTTATTCTATCTACCACACTACAGCCAGCATTGCATTCACGTCTAATTTGTTCATTGTTTACACAAGTATAAAATTGAATATTGTTTAAGATGATTACATAATTAAGGTAATATATGGATTATTAGAATGAACCTAATTATGGAAAATGTTGTATTCACAGAACATAGATAGTTGTATTAGTCTCGCTTTGAAAGCTTGTGAAATGTGCATAAAATACTTCGAGCTTCAAACCGGAGAAATGATATAAGTATCTAGTAAACACGAAACTATTGTCCTCATCTTTACAATTCCTTTGGTTTATAAAAAAACATATACCTCATAGATTATTAAATTAGCGGTCAAAGTCGATTCGCACTGGTTGACTCAATATTTTTGCGCACAAAATACAATGCATAATTTATAAATTAATATCACAACACCTGCAGCTATGTCTTGATCTCTATAGCGCGTGTACACGGGTGAGATTTATGTCTTGAAGTCGCGTAAGGACGGATGCAGGATGTCTCATAGTTAGTAGCAAAAACTTTACAGGTAGTATATTACCAATTACCTGCCTTAATAATAAGTCGAAAATGTTCAAGAAACCATGATCTAATATAAATAGTTATAGAGATATGCAATATCAAGATTTGCATTTTTTTTTTCAATATTTCCGACTTATTTTTTGCAAAAAGTCAAACTATCATTACAGCAACTTATTATAAAAAATTCGAGTAAAATTATTAAAACATTCCAAAAATTAAAGTTTTTTATCATTTTATTCGAGTTGTATTGAATCGAATGATTTTTTCTTAATCGATATAAGTTACAGTAGTGATAGTTCAACTTTTTGCAAAAAATAAATTTAAATTTATTTTTTGTTCAAAATAAATTTAAATTTATTTTGAACATAGTTGCTTGAGAATTTTTGACTCAGTATGAAGGCAGGAATCCACCTGTAAAATGTTTGCTACTAGCTATGAGACACCCTGTAGAGTTGTGCGGCGCTATGCTACTCTTCTCCTATTATATTTTGTACACGGAATGACGCAACTGATACATTGGTATTTATTAGTTTAGTACCTAGGTATTGGTATGTATCAACCCTTAAGCTACTGATACACATGCTTATTATCGATCTTCTTTAGCCCTTGCTTATTAGTGGCATGTGTGTACGCACATTGCTAGTAATGAGCATGCCACTGTCATTCACCATGAGAAGGGGTATCTTTGGAGCATGTGTGAACAGGCTTGCTTATTATGAGCATGCTTATGTCATTCGCAGGCTTCGCGGCTAGTATTATCAATGCGATCTTCTCAGTCCGCGACAGATGAAACAAATATGGCGCGTTGGGGAGATGATAAAACATTAATTTTCGTGACTTATTATAGGAATCACGAATGTCTGTGGAATACTCGGTCACCGTTGTGTAAAAATAATATAGCGAAAAATAATGTTTATGAAACTTTATTAAAAGGCATGATTCAAATCTTAAAATAAAAATTATAAAAACTAAAATCAAAAATGTGCGGATGGAAACTCGGAAACTGTTTTGATTTATTGGTTCACTTGAATTTTCTATTTCAGTTTGCAAAGTTTCCATTTTGAACAAGAGCATGTCTATTCTATGGCAAGAGCATGCCACTAATAAGCATGTGTATACCTTTAACCACAAATCTCTGAGACCAGAGATCAATTTCTCATATTAAAAAAATATAATATTAAATACATACACATAAATTAATGTTTGTGTGCGTGAACATCTGTGGATAAGAGAAACCGACATCTTAAATTGTTGACAAATTGCTTTACGTTCACCTTGCCGACACTGGACAGCTATAATTTTTAAGATGAAATGAAAAATGATAAAAACATTGAAACAACCTTGAATGTTGGAAATGAAGTGCAAATATAATCTTAGCTTAGATAAGAAAAATGAAAAATCACTTATTTATTTGTACGAATGTATGGTGTTACTATATCAAATTTATTTAAAGAAATTTTGTGTTATTTTTATAATGTGTATGTAAGTAAGCAGGAAGATATATAATAATGATAATTATTCAAATTTATTATAGTTGATTTTTTACTCTTTCATTCTCAAGAGATGTTATTTATATCTTTTGATGTAGGTATTCTTAATATTTAAAGTGTTCATTTTTAACAATTTTAATTAATAACACTTTTGTAGTTAACACAATATTTTTATCGTGTACTTTGACATGAATGAATGTACGTACCTACATACATATCTTATGTGTTATCTTTAATATACTTCTTTAATATTGGAGTTTGCCAAGTACCTATCTACATAACAATTGAAACTTAAATAATACCTACATAACGAAAGCTAAAATAAATATGTAAATAAAACAACGAGTACCTACCTAATGTTATTTAGCAAATGTGAATCTCATGATTCGTGATCGCAACTTTTCATTTAAACCTCACAAACTTTGTTAAGTGCCGTGTTTTTGTACTTAACTTATTATGCTCACAGAACGGATACGGTCATAATCTCAATTCTTTTTTTTTTAAATAGGCATGGAGGATTCCGGAAGAAAAGTAGATTAGGATGAAAATTGAATTTGTTATTTCCGTAACCTAGATACAAAAAGCGACCGATCTATTTGTTTGCTATATTATTTTTATAAAGTTTGGGAGCTAAGCATAAAATGGTTAGGTACCTACAGTGGCATTCCTGAAATAAATATGGATTAAGCAACATTTTGAACGAAGTTCCGAAAAAGCTATCATATTCCGGTCGTTGTAAACAGCGACTAAAGGGCCTTACTAAGAGATTGACTAATAAGAATAGCTGCCTAGGAAAGTATAGAAAGAAAGCTATATACAATGTGCAGAAAAATAATTATTTTATACCTTGCACATATTGTTAAAAAAGAGCGATACAACCTGGAGAGATTGGTTATATATTATGGTTATTAAAAGCAGTTCGTGCTGTAAAAGCAAAAGAAGCGATCACGATACTCAGTCACGAACGCACCGACTAGAAGAAGAACTAGATTAATTCACAATTATTACGCATGGCGTTAACTCAGTGATCGAATTCGCTTTTAAATGTTGCTTTTCAAGCGACATAAAAATCCATTAGTCTGTGCCCATCGACATTTAAAATAAAATTATGATTTAAATATCTACTCACCTTTATTTCAAGGTAAGCGTTTTTAGGGAAGAAAGGGGTAATGGGAGTCACATAAGCAAGAAATAAAATGAAACACGAAATTTTTGTTTAAACTTTATGAAAATCAACTCTTATGGTAGTTTAACTATTAAACTATCAGTCTTAAATAGTTTCATTACCTTTGGAATAACGCATTACTAGCTATTAAACTTTAAAAAAAATCATCTTTGACCACCATTGTCTACATATGAGGGTAATTATAGTCACTAAGGTGACAACGAAAGTCAACCTGGCCTAACAATTGTCACACACATAACCGTTCTTATACCATTCTTCATTATTGCATCCAAATTCACCACATACTAGACGATTATTCATATCGTCATCTTCGTCGTCATCTGATTCCGAAGAAGTGTTTTGGTCTTGGTGTATGCGCCTTTTGGTCTTATTTGCTACCTTTTTCTGAGGTTTTTGCTTCTTGTTTTTTTATTTCGGCACTATGTTTTTTCTTTCGCTTCTTTAGCTGATGCAGTCGACTCTCGTTACCCGCGCTGCAGTGACTCCTATTACCTGATTACATCTAATGTGTAAAAAAAAATATTAAGAAAATAATTTGCTGTTAAAACACAACAAATGTTTGCTAAATTGATAATTTAAACTTACAGTCACTCAATAAACTACTTTAAATACTCAGTTTTCTTGTAATAATGTACTCACCACTTATTTCTTGTACTCGTAAATTAAATTACATGGAACGCGTTGCAGCCTTCCTGTGCAAACGATGGACGCGTAATAATCGGGCAGTCAGGGGAGTACGAGCTGTCACGCATCGAGTATTTTAGGCCGATATTCGTTTATTTAGGTACTTTCGTCTGGATGCTAGAACGCTGACCACCATTGCCCACTGACTCCCATTGCCCCTTTCTCCCCTACGTGTGTGTGTGCGAGTAGCGCAAAATTATTTTCATAACATTTAAAAAATATCTAATTTTGCGCATCACTGCGAAAGAACTTTTAGTTACCTAATTAGTTTGATGTGATATGACGGCAGACTCAAGTTAATCAGGCGTTACATAAGGGTTGAAACACGGGCCTTTGTTTTCACGTAAAAGGCTATCGTTCCAAAGGTCTCACCTACACAAGGCACAAGAGAGACGATAACATTTTTGTAGTTTTGCTATCCATGTACACAAAAGGATTCCAATTGGGCGATACTACGAACACCTTTAGGATAGTACATCCTCGGACCTTTTTGCTAGCTGGCTGTGTTTTACTTTTCACCAGATTCACGGTGACCGTTGCACTGTGGACTTTACTACAGGCCCATCTAGATGGTGAAAAAAATTATAGAGTACAGAGCACGGAACGAAAATGTATACTTTTACTTCACCAGGACGGGAATTCTTAAGTGAAAGATCTTGCTTCCATATATCTCTATAATATATTTGGTTAGTATACTCCATAACAGAAGACGGCGTTGTTAATAAGTCATTTCTTTCATATAATAGTGTACCTACCCATAATACATAGTATCCATGTAACATGTAAAACCGACTACATTTTTTTTTGCTTTATAGAAATAAATTTGGAATAAAATCTTAATAGTTTTTTATGACTATATATCAAATATTATCCTTTTTAAATTCTGTATAATAATTATTGATTAAATACCAATCACCGGCCCTACCTCGTAGTTCCAAGATCACGACTGTTCTCATAGAAAGAAAAATGAATATGTAAGAAGAAAAAGATCTTATATCATGCGAAAAGATTAGTTTTGAATCTTTTATGACTTCCAAATATAATATATACTTTAAAAATATTAATATATATTATAATATAGTATTTTTTTTTAAATATGTCATAAATACTCTTTTCCTTGAATGAGGTGGCTTCGTTTTATTTTGTGCGATGCAGCCTGTGCGGATTCGATGGGACTTTTGCCCGAACGTTCTCCCCAAGCACGACCCTCGCCCCCAACCATTCCCGTCCCCGACCATTCCCCTGTATCGATCTATTCTGCCTCCCCGTTACCTTCTGTCTACCCTAAACCAATTGACCTAATCGTGGAAAAATATTTCCAGTACAATAATCTCGTACATATATGTACGTGAAATTCTTATATCATTGAAACCAAAGGTCCATAGGGTCTCGTTCTCCTAAAGGTCTTATAGATTAAGGTCACGTCTAATGTTAAAAAAATACATGTCTCGAATACTGGTATTGTGTTACAATTCGACTGATTTGGGGCCGAACGGGTCCCATAAACCCAAAGAACGGAGGATCGATTCCTTTATTGGCAGACATATATAAATAGGTATTTAAAATCACTTCTATAATGAAATTTATGTTCGTTTAACCACTTGAGTTCTTTTTATTTTACTCATCGGTTTTTAAAACTATTATTTCCTTCGAACTAAGGAATTAATTTCCTCCATATACGCGAGGAAAAAGTCAATTAAAATAGCTAGATATCTATCTCAATTGACTTTTTCCTATGTAAATATAATTTTTCGCTTAATTTCCATTTACGGCTGCTTAACAAACAAACGTTACAAACGAGGCGATTGATCCAATAGGTAAGCCTACGTAGATAATTGAAAACGTTTAAGTTAATTATTCAGCGGTGAATGTGAACTAACCTTCACCGCTCTCGCGCGCCCTAGGCACGCACTTCACGAAAGAATAGAATAACGGTACACAGACAACTCACTTTACATCCTTAGTTTCATAACGAAGTGACATTATTTAATCAAATCGATTCTGGTTGATTCCAAGAAATTAACCCAAAAAATTAGCGAAATTACCCAATACTGGAATAGGCCAAGAACCGTAGTACACCTACCTACTATACCACTGGCATAAAACGAGGAGAGATCAAGAAAATCGCGAAATGTAAAGGAAGATGAGTAAAAACAAGTATATATTATTTATTTATTTATTAATAATATAAGCCCTGACTTGGGCTTTTACATCATAAAATAGAAGCGTATCTATAAAAATAAATAAAAAAGTGAATAAAATAAGTAATATGTAGGGAGTAGTAAGAAGTAAATCAAAATACAATATATAAATAGTAGATACAAAAGAAGAAAGTGGTTAAAAAATAAGAAAATATTAACAAGATAACAGATAGGGGAGAGGCGTACAAAATGACATAGGCGGGTCAAATGGCACACCTACTTTTCTCCGAAACCGCCAACGTAAACTTTGTCATGCATTCCTCTAAAGAACCACTTAGTAACAGGTCGTAACCTGTGGTGGCGCCAGTCGCGTCCGTTGGGCCGTTTGGTGCGGACATGCGTTTGTTTGATTTTTGCAGTGACGAGTTTCAAGCAGATAGATATCCTTTCTCGTAAAAGTAAGTATTTTTTAACGTTCATTTATTTGTGATTGTCGTAATTTGATTACAAATAGATTAAATTACTTCGATAAACTTTTAATAACTCAAAATTCTAAGTACACTTTCAGTTATTGTTTTCTAAATTTGAAGGCTATTAGGCGGACAAAATGGCATACTATGTAATTTGACCCACCATTTTTTTAGTTAGAGACTAAAGATGTTTCAATGGCAGCAGAAGAACTATGCATACCCACAGCAAGTCCAGCTCAGGTGAAAGCAGCAAATTCGGTATCGCTTGTAATTGCAAACACATCAAGCGCTGACAATGCACGTCCACTTTCACCAGCCCAATCTACAGATACAGCTACTGAAATTCTTACGACACCCACAAATATTTGGATTTTAGTTCCTACAGTGAAAATGATTTCTCTTCCTTACAAACTCATACTGAAGTCGAGGATGATGATAAAGATCGTCCTTGTATTTATTGCAATGACCAATTTACTCCAGGTCCAAGCCAAAAGAAGTCTGGCTAATGTGTTTGACCTGTAAGAAATGGGCCCATGCATCGTGTGCAGATGTTCCGAAAAAGACAAAACGTTTTACGTGTGAACTATGCATTTAATCAACTGATTTTTGTTACAAATTTGGTATGTAATTTTGTCCACCCCACGTGTGTCATTTTACCCACCTAGGGCGGACAAAACGGTTTTTGTTCAAGTTTTTAAAAATGTTTTGTAATTCTATTGATTTTGTATTTAGTTGATTGATCTCTATAATTCTAAATAGGTAATGAACCAAAGAATACATTGTTAATTAAAATGTTAAATATTAATAATAAATAAAGATTTGATGACTGATTTTATAACTATTATGTCATTTTGTACGCCCCTCCCCCAATAGATCACATATAAAGAAAATTATAAATTAGAATATGGGTACCTAGATTTGTCTTTTGAATTATTTTTCCTCTTCAATTTATTCGTCTCTATGCCTGAAACGTGTTTCAGATCTTTCTGCGAGTGTATTTATACCATCGAAAAAATATTTTTTGACTCAATATTATTCGTGTTTACGCCCGACGTGAGCATTGCGATACCAAACTTGCACAGACTTTTGAAGTCTCTCGATACTGGTGGACAATATTTAAATTAGCTGTAGGTAACATTTTTGCTTGCTGCTTTTTTCAATCGGGCATCTCCCACTTCCAGTTTTTTAACTTTTTTAACAATGTTTGAAGAAATGATCTTTTACCGACTCCCTTCCTTGCTTGAAAAGTCTATGCTATTTGTAAATTATGATTTTCCCAGGCAAACACTCCCAGTAAACCAATATGACTCCTCCAAAACTGTTTGAGGTGTTTTTTTTTAATTTTATGACTGCTCAAAACACAATGACTCACGATATCTGAAAATCGACGATATCTGAAAAAATATTGATGCGAAACGGCTTAGACTTAATACACGTATTAATAATATTTCATACAATCGAATAATGCAGGTACCTATAGTAGTCAGTGCACATAGTTCGATATACTGGGCCAGTAAGTGTAAATGTGTTGTATTGATTATTAATAAAAATACAAAAAATATATTTCGCGAATGTCAAAAAAAAGAAAAACAAAACGATTAGAACGAAATAAAAATAAACCTGTTTCCTTTTTCTTCTCTGAAAAACCAAAATCAAACATTTACAAAGTAGACTATGAATTTTCATGGATCAACGCGTCACATTTACGAAATTCCTAGAATAGTGACATTTACGAACGCCCTCAATGATGTAATGGCTGACCACCAAAAATAATAAATCAAATTTGTATGAATTTCTAAATTTTCCCCTTAAAAAAATTCATAGGTTAATTTTTGTTTCAGTGACACCCTCGCAGAAAAACTTATCGTGCTACCAGTGTGTGGCCTTTGGCAACAAGGAATGTGGTCCAGAATCGTATCTGCCCTGTCCCCTGTCGTCGTCAGACCGGTGTGTCACAAATATAAGCAAAGACAGTAAGTAAGCAAAGAGAAATTATTCAAAAACATTATGTTGCGCCTGAAACTATTCGATAAGGTTCTTGTTTCCCCCGCTCACAAAAATATTAAAAGTCGTCACCAGAGTGAAAAGTTCTGCTGAATTATCAACTTTTGAATCATTTTTCTTGAAAAATGCATTCAACAAAGGATACAGAAAAACCGTATTAATCTTATAGAAAACTTTACCTAAAGCAGGTAACAAGAATTGGCTAAGATGATTTTTTAGCGAAATTTAAAAAAATAATTTAGTAATTATTATTAATGAAATTTAAAATGAATTAAATTCTGCGAAAAACTATTTTTAGTGTGACAACTGTTTAGGCTTGTAAGGCCATTATCAAACAGTGGATATACCACGTATAATCGACTTATTTATAAAATTTCAAGTTACCCCTTCCCCTTTAGAGTAGATATTTTTAGATATTTTAGATATTTTTGGTGAAGCCCTATATTAATAATTCGTTTTTCCCCGGGCACTTATCAGAACTTAATAATAATATTTATTAAAATTTAATTTATTTTAAATTTCAATAATAATAATATTTATTAAAATTTAATTATTTTAAATTTCATAAATAATAATTATTAAAATTAAATTTATTTTAAATTTCGCTAAAAAATAAAAATAATAAATATGGAGTTCTACAAATTAAACATAAAGACCATAAATAAATAAAAAAATAAAAATTATTATTAATATAAAATAACTTTATAAACACCACATGTTTTTTTGTTATGCTGACGAAGAAGCCATTGGCTTCGAAACACGTTGAATTTATTTCAATAAAAAAGTGGTGTTTACAAAGTTATTTTATATTAATTATAATTATGTCACCACAAAATAATTTTGCTATATTTGAAGAAGAAAAAAATTATTGTCTATTTTTAGTTTAGTTTAGTATAGCAATTTAGTTTAGTTTAGAAAGAATATACTCCGTTAGCAGTCATGTAGAGCTAAATAAAAAAGTACTGAAGCATTACTGTCTTGTACTTTATATGTAACCCTCAATTCCCATTCCTCGACAGTCACTAACATATTAAAGAGTTACACCACCCTGGGAAAATAAAATTTAAATAGAATGTGGGTGATTTTTTAGAGTTGATTTATCATTTTTTTTATAATACACTTATTAAGGTACATATTAAACTATTATTTTATTGGAAAATTTTTGCAAAAAAACATAAAATGGCCGCGTTATGTCTATTTCCGTTTGTTTGAGATAGAAAATGTGGTAATTTCAAAATAGAATATCTACAATGTAGCGCACGGGCTTTTAATCAGATAAACTATTTGTTAAAAACAATAATTTTAAAAATTTAACGTTTTTTTTAATTGCTCTCAATTTTAGAAAACCTTTTTTTTTGCAAAATTGAATGTGCTACATTGTAGGTATTGCATTTCTTAATAAGAACGTGCCCCGGAAAAGTAGTATGTCAGTCGCGGAGGAAATAGACATGTGGGATTTCATCCTTCACACACCTACAGCCACCAGTCTAGGTCACGCCAAACGCGCCAAAGAGGATGGAAAGGCGCTGACTCCAGACATCGCACCACACCTGTGTGCAACAGGTCAGCGAAAATAACACGCACCCTGCATAGGACACACACACACACGTAACTTGGAGTATTACACGGAGCCGAAAATGCACTGCCAGCAGACTCGCACACACAAGGCGTTGGCTGGCCTACATTAGTACGAACGGCTCTATTCTGCTGACTAAGAGGAGGGAGGTCAACACCAGGCCGTAGACATCAACAGCGCATTTGTCTCGAGAGGATACATATAAACCGGGACGCCCCCGGACAACATAGCTTCAGTCTGCGACTTCCCTCGAAAGCTGCCGAAGGCTCTGCCCTTCACGTAGCGTTACAACATTTTTATTCGTGTGTCATTCTTTATAAATTGTAATTTTTTTAATCAAATAAACGCTGTAAAATATCAAGCGGCTTTCAACAAATATATCAACAACCAGCTAGACAGACACAAGTCACACTCATCCAAAACCCCCCAAAAACATAACCAGGGCATTCAATGTTCTTTTTTTAATTTTCCAATAAAATAATAATTCAATACATACTTAATAAGTACTAATTTAAAAAAATTAATCATCTTGTAAAAAATCACCCAATTTATACATAAAAGGAGTTAGTAAATTTTGTTCTTCCAGGGTGGTTTAACCCCTCAAGAATGTAAGAATTTTGCAAAGGGCCAATAACATTATTAACAAGGACCGATATATTAACTGCCTTCAAAATCATAACAGATTTGACAAACCTCTATCTGCGAGTAGGTACGTGGTCATTTTTCATTGTTCATGCTTTCGGTTTATTCCAGCTACAAATCGTAAATGGAATTACGAATACTCCTTACAGTGATCTGAATGCATGAAAATTCACATGTGTATGTCTTTCCATTTAAGAAGGAGAATCGAATTAGTATGTGTAAGCCGTGCGTACGACGAACTTTGTTTCGCTGTGTTGGTGTCAACGGTTATAAACACCGACACGATGAAATAAAGTGCCCCGTACGCACGGCTTAGGTACACATACTAATTCGATTGTCTTTCAATGAAAAGAACTTTACCTAATTATTTTCATAAATTTCACCTGATGAATTGGATAGTTTTTGATTATTGTATATTTACAAGTAAAAGTTCCAGAACACATTTCGGACTGACTACACCACTGTCCTTAATGATCCAGCTTTTTATTTGTAATTGAGTAACTGCTAAATGGTGTTTTAAAATCTGAACTTTTGTTTATAAAGGTTATCGGTTTTATTTAGCTTACTAGCGACATTAAGTCTGATATTTGCAGTGATCAAACTCCTCCATTTCTAGTTAACTGTTCACTATTTACAGCCGTAGACCAGAGAAAATCACGAGACATAATTAAATTAATATAAACCCGTGAAAAATCACGGGACATGATATTAATTAATAACGACCCTTGCATGTAACTTGAGCTGCGCGCCGATGGCGTTTCACACTCTAATTATTTAAAGTAGTAATCTCAGCAAGTTACGGATATTAGAATGGTTAAGGTTGGATCAAGGCCGTGTAGTTTGGTGGCGCGACCCTTGCATGTAGCCTGAGCTGCGCGCTGATTGACGTGTCACGCTCGGCTGCCCGTGCCTCATTAGCGGCTGTCAGTGTTGTTGTAATTCCAGCAAGTTACGGACGGACTTTCGAAATTAGAATAGTTGATAATTTTCGCAGTAGGTATAAAGTTTCGTATATATATGTGTTCGCGATATTACAGACGAAATGATGATGACTTTTTTGCTACTTTCTGTGTTTAAAAAAAAAATTAAAATCTCGTTCGGTTAAATTTGTATTAACGCGGGTATTTTTCTATGTGGATTTACTATAAAAAAACTCTAAAAATGTTCTGGAGAGTAAAAATAACCTTAAAAAAATAATAATTATATAGGTGCCGTATTATGCCATGTATTCACTAGGGGACAAATCGCGAAACATTCCGCGCGGCATGTCGCATCAACATCTACGCTCATGTTCCGGGGACAATGACGCGGTCATTTGACGTGTACACACCGGGACTCGCATATCACTTGTCGCGGAAATGGCGGAAATGTCGCCCGATGAGGTTATGTTGACAGCTGCGTATCTATTTACACTAACCGCCCGATGAGGTTAGGATGACAGCTGCGTATCTATTTATTTTAACGAGTTTATCGAAACATAAGAGGAGAAAAAGATGGTAGATGCGAAATTATTTACTGCAAAGAGAAAGAAGGATGGATATTCTATGCGATCTTCGAATGTCTAACGGATCTTTTGTCAATTTCACTCGAATGACAACAACCGATTTTGACAATTTATTACAAATAATCGGGCCTTCCATACCCAAGCCAGACAATATTAAGGAATGCTGTTGGCCCTCACATCATTTTATTTTTATATTCACGGTTTGAAGTGTCCTACAAAATTGTACGGCGATGAGTTGTCAGTTGACAGATACAGCGCAAGCGCATTCACTTGTAAACATACCGTGAAAACACGTGATACTGACGCGCAGCCCGATGTCCAACATGCGCATGGCAACATTTCCGCGGCACGTAGAAATGCCCCGCTATGTTGTGCGCGACGTCGCGGAACAGTGCGCGAAGTTGCAACGTCGCGTAGACTCTATGCCGCGCGTGATGTTGAGAGATAATTTGTCCCCTAGTGAATACATGTCTTTAGCTTTTACAATTATTTATTAAGGTTTCTTATTATTCCTTTATTCTCAATGATTTACACGGCGAATATTTCAGCGTTACACTTTTACGACCAATATTATTTTTGCGATAATGGGAAAACACGCTTTTAAAGAAATTACCAATTTTAGCTTAGATGTCGTAAAAAGTTTTAAGGGAATTAAGGTTTAAAAAATCTCCATCAATTACAAATTTTATACGCAATTTTTAAATAATCACGAAAATCGAATAAAACGAACGATTTAAAAGACGATGTAGGTAAAGGTCTTTTCATATAAGCTTGCAATTGAGTTAGTGGGGGTGCATAATACGCGCATTGTTTCGTCGTATTAAGTTTACGGATACGCCCCTCTCGGATCCGTAAACTTAACACAACGAAACAATGCGCGTATTACGCACTGTACCCACACTAACTCGATTGCAAGCTTATATGAAAAGACCTATACATCTGTTGGTTAATCTGTTCTCCATTCAAAATAAAGTTCATATATACATTTTACTACAATAAATTACAATGCACTATATTTCACTACAATACATTAGGTACAATTTACAAGAATTCCCAGCAGTCCAATTCTATTTTGACCTTTAAGCGAGTTTCAATATCAAAATTGTATCCATGGATACATGTATATTCTACTCGAATAATTTGATATAGGTACTAGATATTATTTTTTGGATAAAATCAAAAAATATATATTTTATTAATTAAATATCCGTTTTTCTTAAAATTCATCATCGTTCATTTCTTAAAATTCACCTTCATTCATTTCACTTCAATTCATCATCATCATTCAATTCATCACCATTCATTTCTTAAAATTCATCATCATTCATTTCTCGGTATTTTATAACTGTGATAATTTTTATTAGAAGAATACAAATATTTTTGATTATTTGATTTGCGTTTTGTAAGACGACATGAAAAAAAAACTTCGTTTGAAACCACGTACAACATCATTTTCTAGAGGTCTTTCGCCCATTGTCTCAAAATCAAACGCTAGGCCATATTTATAATTTTTTTTTTTTTTCAGAAAAACACGGCTTCATTCTGAAACGTGAATGTGGATTAGGCCCATGCAGTTTTGAGGATCAAGAAGCTAACTGGGGGCTCGGTTGGGGCACTTGTGACAGGACTATGGAAGAATATTTCTGCGTCTTCTGCTGCAAGGAAAGCGGTTGTAATAAGAACTCGGCCCTTAGACTTAAAACACCCACATCACTCATTGTACTTTACGTCCTTATAGTGTCTATGTTATTCTAACCTTTTGCTTTAAAACTATTGTAAATTTGCTTATCATTTTAGTGCCAAATTTTACAATCGTGCAAAAAATTACTTTCATATCAATTTATTCTTATGCAAAGAAAGAACTACAATATTGAAAAAACTATAAAAAAAACATTATTTAATTTGACTATCAATTTAAAGTCAAATTAGAAAATTTTCACACAATAAAACAAATATTCCGGAAATAATTTTTATATTTCATTAGGTAGTGTGCATATTGTAGGTACACAATTTAAGTACTGAAAATTAATGTATAGGGTTATTTGGAAAACATTAATAACCCCGCAGGACTATATTCCTGCTTGATTATGAGTCGAAAATGTTCAAGCAGCCATGACCTAATATCAATAGTTACGGAGTTATGCAATATCAAAGTTAGCATTTTTGCAATATTTCTGACTTATTTTTTACAAAACGTTGAACTATCATTACGGTAACTTATATCGATTACGATAAATTCATTCGTTTCAATACAAGTTAATTAAAAAAATATATTATTTTATTTGAAATGTATTAAAAGGAATGAATTTTTCATATTCGATATAAGTTACTGTAATGATAGTCCAATGTTTTACAAAAAATAAATCAGAAACATTGGAAAAAACATGCGAACTTTGATGTCACATATCTCCATAACTATTGATATTAGGTCATAGTTGCTTGAACATTTTCGATTCATAATTAAGGCATAAATTTTGTTCAAATAATCCTGTATATTATATTTTATCTAATCCATCTATAATGCACAACTAATGTACAGTAGCCGGCAAACATCTTGAAATTTTACGGCGTAGTGGGGGGAAGTTTGCGCATGTACCATTCCACCGAAGAGACCCAAATTTTGTCTTCTGCGCATTCCCTCACTACGCCAAAAAATTTCAAGAAGTTTGCCGGCAACTGTACCTGGACCTATTTTTGTCTCATATTCCTATTACTTACCTCTTATCCTAAATTGGAATAAAATAAAAATAATCAAAAACTGAATTCATGTTTTTTACTAAGTCTGTGTAAGTTTTGCTCAATTATTTTATATGGAATTCGTCCAATATTGGGATACTAAAACCATATTTTGACTTTTTATCTCCGCACTGTAAAATGAAAGAAGAATAAATATAATAAGTACTGGTGCTATTTTATTACTGAAATTATTTATTCTACTATGGCGATATTATATATAAATATTTTTATTAAATTAAGAAAATTTCTACTAAATAATAAAAGAAATATAAAAGAATACATAAAATATTATTCCTACTCTTCTTCTAAAACAATGTATTAATGAACTCTGAAGAGAATCGTTTTTTATGGCCCATGCCTACCAGAGATAAGTATCAGTATCATGTGCACATGCAAATAGATTAAATAAATATGGTAATCTACTTCAAGATCAAGGTACATGGACCAGATTGTTAGAGATGTGCGCTGTAGTAACTACCAAGAAATGAAGAGGCTGGCAAGTGACAGAGAGAAGTGGAGAGATCGAGCTCTTGGTGCAGACCAATCCTAAGATTAAGACCCAAAAAATATATGGTAAGT
Organism: Agrypnia vestita; assembly: GCA_016648135.1. Classification (NCBI taxonomy): domain Eukaryota; kingdom Metazoa; phylum Arthropoda; class Insecta; order Trichoptera; family Phryganeidae; genus Agrypnia; species Agrypnia vestita. Next base: position 144,869 of record JADDOH010003961.1, on the reverse strand, counting down.
TGAGGTAATTAAACGCGACCATTAATTTGACGTTCGATTTGACAGCGAAATTATAAACACGCGCATAAACATCACCTAAAATGATTACCGGAGATTGCTCGAAGATTCATATTCATTCATCCAAAGGAAGAACGATTGACGTGTGATAAATAAAAAGAGTAACTCACTTCACCTGTACGGTACGAGATGGTGAATCTCTAAAACCTGGTGTATGCAAGAGGACTACGAACGCTAAGAGGCGCACTGGCAGAGACTGTCTCGAATAGAAAATCTCATTAAAATCTCATCCATGGACACGGACCATTAGATTCGTCACAAATATGAAATTAAATTACAAATCATTAAATATTTTTTTATACACCATGTACAACACCATAACCGTTACTTTTATTTTAACCGGTGACACACTAATCGTTATTTGAGATCTGATTGCATCAATGATTGGTTAAAAATCAAAGTAGCTTTAGAAATTATTATTCGATGTAACCATCCAAAATAATATACATTATATTAAGAATGTTCTTAGGTTTTCATTATATTAGGTTCTTAACTATGAAATTGCCGTTTTGTATAGAAGAATTCAAACATATTTCAAAAATATTTTTTTAAAATTATATATTTAATATATCGAAATATTGGCAATTGTTTTCAAAGCACTTTGATATTTTAATGGAAGTTCTCTAATACCTTTGCTATAGAAATCCTGGAAACGGATAGATGAATTCTTCGAAAAGAGTTTCTCCCCGCCTCGCATCGGAAATGATTTTTTTCCCTAATAAAAAGTTTTCCAAATTACGAAAATATAGAAATCAGTAGGTGCAAGATCTGGCGAGCAAGGTGGGTGACGAAGAGTTTCCAGTCGAGATTTTAAGATGGTCCATTGTGCAGTGCGTGGACAAGCGTAATCGTGGAGAATTAGGGCCGGTTGTTTCAAGTTGGATTAAAGTCAGCGTCAGCTTCATCAATAAAAAGTTCAGTGTTAAAGCGATCCATAACCATAAAAAAGATAATATAATCCACGCGTGCTCCTGTCGTGACATGGAACCTTGCGGTGCCCGCAACGCGACTGAACACTCTCTTAAGGCCCCATAGTAATAGGATCGTGCGGGCGCCGTGCGGGTCTATTTTCTAGCGGTTGGGTTGCGGGCACCGCAGCGGTTGACTAACCGCACGGTTGTGTCTGAACGATCATATACAAACCAAGGTAAATGAGACCCGCACGGATCTCATGCGATTCTGAAACGGCACGGTTCCCGCTGTGTCTGAACAAGCGCTAACTGACGTTTATTTTCGCGCGCACAAATCGCTTATTAACCACAGCTGTGTGAACAGATAACACAAATCGTGTGTTTTGAAACGCGATTCTGAAACTGAACGGTTCCCGCTGTGTCTGAACAAGCGCTAAAGCATAGATATTTACGGATCGTCTGATTGGTGGAGAACGCAAAAATCTATGCTTTAAACGAACACTTATTTTAATCCAACTTGAAACAACCGGCCCTTAGTGGACTAGAGCAATAGACAAGTCTCAGTAGTTTGATAGTGAGCTTGTCCATCATCGTTTTTAATTCTTGACAGAATACTTTTGTTATGCCAGATCTCAAGAAACTGTAATGAATAATGCCGACACAGGTCCACCATATAGTAACAAACAGTTTCTTTTGATTCATTTGGCATTTGGGATATTTTTGGCTGCCCTTCCTAGGTTCAACCTTTGCGACAAACATTTTCGATTATCATACAAATCCAATTTTCATCACAAGTAAAAATCCGAGTCAGAATTCCCTCATGTATGTAGCGACTCAACAAATTATGGCAAGCCTCGACGCGAGTTTGCTGTTGTCCTTCAATATGTTCATACGATACCCACTTTGCGAGCTTATTTATTTTCTCAATTTATTTAATTAGTCATTATTGACGTTGTTGAGGTCAACATTTCTAAAATGGAAGCGATCAAAGCAAACGTACCTACTGTGCGTTTATTTACGGTACCTGTCCATACACCTCGCAACTCATTCAGAAAATTCGAATATAAGTAGGTAGGTACCTAATACAAATTTTCATTTTCTCCATGGTCGCAGACAGCGATATCAAAGAAACAATGGCGGGAAAATAAATTAATACCTTATTTTTAAAAAGGAATGTCTAGTTTTAATATGAAATTAATTTAAATTTGGAATTTCAAATCATATGCAAGATATTGACACTAGCGCGTAAAGTACTAAATAAATATAAACAGCAGTCACACTTTAATAATATAAAAACTAACGGACCCCATCTCCCCAAATTTGAGATCTCCCCTATAATCTCTCCTCTAAGACCAAGACTTAAGCCAACCATAAAAAGATAGGTCATAAGTCCTATGTACACCCAAATGACTTCTATACCTACTTTCCCATAATAAATACAGTTTTGTCTCTGTGAGATATCTATAATATACATTAAACAAGTAATGATTTGTATGTTGTGTAAATATGGTAGGGGCGGCATTTGCACTTGTCCAAGGGCGGCACTGCATAAAGAAGGGCCTGTAATCGAATATTTATGTGTTTTAATGGTTAATTTTTATCAATTTTCATATATTTTTTATTTGTGATCATGTACTTTATTTGTATTTGCGTACTTATGTTATGCAAGTGGAAGAATTCAATTATTTATTCCATAGTTCATGTGCTTTGAGTCTGTTAACGATGCGGTAAAACGGTGTAATATGCCTCATATTTGGTAACGATGAGTTTAAATAAAATCTATGAGGAATTAAGGAAATGAAAATTCAGCGATACAATCCTACAACAATATTCGTATTATTAAAATATATATTTGGACATAATGTATCATAGAAATAAAGTAATCGGCTAAAATAACAAATAAGTATATGAATTATCCATGTCCTTTTAAGTATGGGTAATAACTACGTAAATTCGAAATTATTATTATCAAACAAATTATTACGAAACGAATATACGTGGGCGGAAGTTTCAATAAATCTTAGGTTATTTCATTATAACACTTCTTTTTTGTCAGGTATTGAAGTAATAAAATTTTCACACCATAAAATACATACAATGTTACTTCTAAGAACACGAAACAAATGAGAATTTTTTTTTTGGTTGTTACAAGGAGACCTCGAAACCTCGCACAGCAACTATTGAAAATTTTGAAAAATTTGGACCTAGAGAAATAAGTAGACACCTAATAGAAAACTTTCGCACACATACGATATCTACCCGATCTAGCAGCCAATGCGAATTTTTAAAATATATTTAACAATCCACTTATTTTTTGTTAATTCTTTAATTGCCCTTCTTGCCTTTTATATAGGTACTTATACGAAAAAAATATTGACAAATTGTATTATATTAAGAAAAATATATTAAAACTAGCTGTAGGCCGTTAAAAATGACGGTACTTTTACATGTCGGTTCCTAAGGAATAAGTATTTATATAAAAAAGAAAGAAAAAAATAAAAAAATAAAAAATAAAAAAAAATAATAATATTTAAAAAGTGAAAAAAGAGAAGAAAAAAGAAAAAATGTACTGTAAAATTCATACTGACGTTACACTAAGTTACGGGGACAGACGGACGGACGGACAGACAACGAAATTATTATAATTGGGATAATACGAGTATTATGTAAAAAAAAATAGTTAGATTTTCGTAATAAATATTAGTATAAATAATTATTTTTTAATTTATAAAAGTAATAAATAGTGGATATAAACAACATCCTGTTTGTAGATATTTTACTTTCGTGTTGATGGATATCTCGATAACAATCAAATATTTTTTTAATAGAAATGAAATCACTAGTCATTAGAAATAATAATAAAATCAATACCGTTAATTCTTCCACAGACAGTTATATTTTGTCCTTTGTCACGAAATGGTGCGTTTCAAAGTAATCTGGCTGAAAAATATTATTTTTTAAATCGGATAAACACAACAATGATTTACGTGTACAATTTTTGTTTTTATTTTTCTCTCCGTCTTGGTGGAATAATTATTGGAGTCATTTCAATGGTACGTATTAATCGCTTTAATGAAGCCACAGCTCGAAATTCAAAGTACCGAATGGTGCCGTGCACAATTTGTTGTAACATGTAATTAACGATTAACAAAACTATTCATTTTATTTTCAGCTTCAGGCCGTAGCTATGATAATAGCACTGAGTATTGGGCTCAATAATATTACAAATATTTCCGATCAAATTAACCTGTGGGGAAAAGAAAATGATCTTATTTTCACTACGCCTGTATTTGAAGCCGTTGAATTAGGTTTATACAACCATAATACTGGTACAATAAATACTCGTGTTAATTCTAAAAAAAATAACTTTTTTCGATTTTTTTAGATCCGGAAAAGTATTTGGTCATGTTTTTGACCCTTGTATCCTTTTATGCATTGTCCTGCATAATGTTGATTTACGCGGCCTATGCTGTAAGTATTAAAACCAAATAAAAATCTGTGATTTTATTTAAGTAAGTAGATTTTCATTACATGTGTGGCCTTCCAGGTTAATCAAGCAAATATTAAGTAATAGGCGAAAATACCTGCAATAGTTTAGAAACTGGCGCTTTTAAACAAAGTATGCAGTTGTATTCAAAATGTATGCAAAGCATACGGAAATAAACACTAGTTTTTGATTCTACTTGTTTTTAATTTTCTTAGGACGCGTTTCGCCTATAATACCCTCGTAAACAGTTAATAGTTTAAATTAAGATATACATTACAGATATCTCATTGAGACGTAAGTAGCTAATTATAAGGAAAGTACGAATGGAAGACTTTATTGGGCGTTTACAGGGCTCAAGGCTGGCTTAAGTGATCTAATAACTATCAAATTTAGAAATTTGTGTATATGTATTTTATTTATGTACCTCATTTACATTATTTGAAACAACTACACTATCTCCATCTATGGTTGAAACTTGTCATTCATTAAGGCAGATCGGAAGCCTGTAAACGCCCAATAAAGACTTCCACATATACTTTCTCATATAAATAGCTTCGTCTATAATTTATCCCTCTGTGGACACAATCCATTCTGAATTCTTAGAGCGTATTAAAAAAGTATAGTTTATAGTTTTATTCATTTCTTTACAATACTTAGCCATCTTTTCTGCTACATTTTGAAATTGTTTTCTAGTGCAACACGTATATGATGTATCCCTACCTGGGCTGTGAACTTCTTCGAACCATTGCTCTCTTTATTTTGCATGTTTCGGCCATGATGCTCGTGAAGCAGAACGTTATTAACTTGGGTCTACTTATCGGCTTAACGGTGTCTGGAGGATTCCTTCTACGTAAGTGAAATGCATCAAACAGAAAACAAATTTTCACTCACCTAAATATATTTTGTACATTTAAGCACAACTATGATTTATAAATACATTAGGGGCTGGGCTAGGTCAGTAGTAAAACTAAAAATTAATTTTTGCGAGACGAGTTATTTGATTGGTTGGTATTCCGCTTAAACTGTGCGTCAAAACTTCTAAACCTTGGTAATTAATGCTTTACCATTACCAAAAATGGCATTACTAACTTATTTCTCAAAATATAGAATATATTTCATTACCAGAGTTAAACTACTATATCTTTTATTCGATTTTAATAATAACTAAACACGGAGACACTAGTTGTGCCTACAAATCGGCCACTGCCAGCGCTTTTCAAAGCCGAAAACGAAATTTATTTTTTTATGAAAGGACCACAGGACGACTAAACAAATTATTGAAATAACAACGAAATTTAGCATTACCTCGATACACGTGCCACTTGGCGATAAATCATATTTGAAGTTTCACCGCCCTACCGACAATGGGGTAATATCACATTTTACAGATAGCTATGAAATTATATGAAATAGATTCAGAAAAATAATAGATGAAATAGATTCAGAAAAATAAATATTATTTTTATAATAAAAATATTATTTTTATAATAAAAATATTATTTTTATAATAAAAATAGAGTTTAAAATGGTGATTTTCAAAATCGTTTTTTAATGTTAATATACATATAATTTTTTTTTCATAAACGTATTTTCTAAACCAAAGATAAGATTTTTCTATTTAAAAAAAAAGTGAAATTACCCTATTACAACTGTTAGCTTGCATTTAAATAATCCAACAGGCGGACCCAACGGTTTTGTGCCCTGGCTAAATGAACATATACGAGTACGATTCGAATACCATCAAATCTGAAAAAGCGCTACTCTGGCATGCTACTGCTAAAACGGCAACACAGGCTGTATAACCGTACAGATTACTTGAATTTTACATTTTGTGTATATCCGCATATCCCTCTCTACTTTTTCCTATAACATTTTATTATATTATTTGAAATGCCAGAGATTTTTGAAAATAATTGATGGACACATTTTTCGGAATTCATGACTCTTGTATTTTTTGTAGAATTTCTTTCCTTTTGAGGATTTCACAATGTGGTACACTGTGTACGCGTTTTGTATGGAGATAATGTTAAACCTAACAAATTGAACGACCTTAAGAGGCCCCAGTAGGTACCTACACGATTTTCGTATTTGCTCTCGATTTGCTAAATTTAACGTAAACTTATTAAATCATTTTGCAAAACCCATAGCTAAACAGGTTTTTAAAATCAATTTTATTATGATAGATCCATTTACTCTTGAAGCATTTCCTTAAAAAAATATGAACAAAAATATATTATTATAACATCAAAAAAAATTATAACCCCGAAACACTATTTTGGTTTTCATGCAATAGAGTTAGCTTTGGTACACTTAATCTCTGAATTTTCAAATAAATACCATATATTTTATTTACAAATTGATTGTGTAAAGTTTGAAAAAAAAGTGTATTCAGACATTAGTATTTTTCAGACATTAGTATTTTTCGACAAGTTGTTAAATATATCGTTTTAAAAAAGACAAAAATTAATTGGACTGTCCAACCGAAGTATGATTTGAAAGAGAAAATGATCTTTTAACAGACTATACGATTTAATTAATTCGAATTCTTGAGTATGAGGTTTAATTTATTGAATATTTTTATATTAATAACAGTGAAATTTTCTTAGTACGCGTGTAAAATTTAATTAAAATAATCAATGTTTTAATGGTTTTGTGGAAACAGAACGTTTAATTTTTGTCTTTTTTAAAACGATATATTTAACAAAATTGATTAAAAGCCTGTTTAGCTATGGGTTTTGCAAAATGATTTAATAAGTTAACGTTAAATTTAGAAAAATCAAGAGCAAATACGAAAATCGTGTACTGGGGCCTCTTAAATAACAAAGATAAGGCAATAGAACTATGCATTATTATTTTTGCTACCCAACCATGATTATTTTAATAGCATTACCCAGCGGCCACGCATCATGCTAACTGATAAACAATAAAACTTAGGAATATTTTGTATAAAATACAAATTACGTAAGTACTTATTAAAGGTAGGCTAACTAATACATATTTTAATTGGTCTGGAATAAAAAAATATTTTTAATATTATTTAATGCATAGTTGTGAATCCCTTGACCCATCACTTAGGTACATTCTTATTTCTAATTTTTCTATTTTTGTGTTACAGTTGGTCTATTCTACATGTGGGTTTGTGTTTTGAGCCTGTTAAAGCTGATAAAACATTTAATACGCGAGGTGGAAATTGAAAGAATAACAATCTTTCCTAAAAAACCAGCTAAATCAGATATCTTCGTAGTGAGAAATAACCGAGTACTTTTCGACAATTAATTATAATTACCTAGATACCTAATTAAATTCAAAATTTATTTGACCTAGGTATTAGGTAGGTACCTGTCTCGCCCAATCGACTCGGATGAAAAAACATTTTTAACAAGATATATATACTTACGTATGTTAATTTTTCAAAGAAAGCAAACACTTTGTAGCTTGATATAATAAATTAAATATTTTTTTCGTTTTACTCCGCTTTTTTGATATATGTAGTATAGAAATGAGGATTTTAGTTAAGGCCCCAGACCACTGTGTGCGCGCGGTATGAGGGTGTATTTTTCGTAATTATTTTCAAGCAAACGATACATGGATTTTTTTTATTTATTACTCATAGTATATATATATAGATATTATATATAGATATAATATTATAAGTAGAATATATATAGATAATATATATATAGGATATATATTCTAGAGTAGATATATATATATATATATATATATACATATTGAAGACTGCATACAAATTTGTGTACTCAAATCTAAAGTATAGTTTTCAGTGTACGCTGCTTCCAAGAGGACCGCTGGGTGGTTGACAGCTATTAAGCCATAGAGTACAACCGAAAAATGAAATAAAAATATATTGAGAAACTAGACATATAGGTTTATGACATCAAGTAGGGGAATTTTGATATCCAAAAAAAATGGCGGACTAGCGAATTTTATTTTCGATTTTTTATAGAAAATTTTCATCATTTATTAAAAAAAATAGAAGGGGGCCCTTCATAAAAAAATCCCTACGTGGTGCCATAGAGACTGAATTTTCAAACAGTTTACGACTTAGCGCATGCAAATCGGATGTATAATTTTTCTGATATGCTGTCAACCAGGTTAAAAAATGTACTTTTGAGAAAAACGCATTCAAAGATTTGCTGAAGGATAATTCAACATACAAACAAAAAATTTTAAACCACTGTATCTCCGTCAATTTACCAAATTTCTTTAAAATATTTGGTGAGAGCATTCTTAACAAATGCATCTTTCAGGAAATGAAAGAAAAAAATGACAAAAAATATTTTTTCACAGTGGTCTGGGGCCTTAAGTGAACTGTTCATTTTGAATCGTCAAGTGAACTGTTTACTTGGAAATTTTCAAATCCATGGGATGGTTCCAGAGATTTCATCGTTCAGCCTCCCAGGATTCTCAAATCCGTGGGAAGGGGGGGTTTCGATTTCCGTCAAAACCTTGTTTTACCTCGATATATCAACATCCCAAAAAAAAAAAAAAAGGAGTCTTTCCCGCCAGAAAATTATCGCTACGTAGGGGGGTAGGTGCTTTCAATTTCGAAAAATTTCATCGTTCAACCACCGTCAAATTTTCGCTGTGTGAATAGGGTGGCTGACAAAGATTTTATTGATTTCGGGATTCAGAATTTACGATTTATTATCCATCTTCTGAACTAATGAAAGATAGTTCAGTAAAGTGAACTATACCGTTCTTTCGTTTAGTAAACTGTTCTAAAAGAGCAGTTCGTTCATGAACGACCCGACTCAAATATAATAAATATACAATGTGTACTGGTTTCGGTTGCACTCAAGTTGCATAAAATATATTTGTTAAAATATTCTCTAAAATTATGAGTTGTACCTAAGTATATTAATTTTCATGAAGAAAAGATTTTTAAATTACCGCGTAGTCATGTAGTAAAAAATGTATCATTACCAACACATTTTTAAATTTAATTAAATATTACACAATAATCAGCTCTTCTAATTTCGAATGTACTTCCGTCCGTAACTTAACTGGAATTACAACAACAACACTGATGATGACTGGCGCTAATGAAGCGCGGGCGCTCGAGTATGACACGTCAATCAGCGAGTGGCTTAGGCTGCACGCAAGTGTCGCGCCATCTAATCACACAGTCTTGACATTTTTATATTATTACATTCAGTTTTAGGTTTAAGCGAATAAAGTCAATTTAAAAAAAACAAACGTTTTTCTATTCATGAATTTTCAGTCCCAAAATTCTGCAATTATTATGTTCTGTAATTTTACACGGATGTACGGTTAGTATTTACGTAGAAATCAATTCTTTGTGTGTTTACATAGTTTTTTTATATCCATGTCACCTGGCATTACATCCATTTTTAGACACAAAGGAATGTAACTATGCGGTCATACGTACGAAGCCGCGCAGAACCTAATGAGCGTCCTCATACAAATATAAGTAAGCGCCCTCAAATTACTCTTCTATGGATCTATGAACAGCTCGGAGCTCGTGAGAGCGGCAGTGCCTCGTATACTTCTTTGAATATGCGAGGAGTAATATTTTCTCACCGTGAAGTCACGAATCACGACTCACCAATCAAAAGGTAAGATGGCGGTTTTCCGAATGAAATTTAAAAAAACTAACCCATATAAACCAAGTTTTTATTATACTCCCTTTCTTATTTACTGGTGGAAACTGGTTTGGCGCTTAACCTACGCGTTGGGCTTCGGTCGGGCGACGCTACGAAAGGAACTAATATAAAATTTCCAAAAATCCAAAATTATACTATAAACAGGTTTGGCGACTACCAGATGCGCCGCAGTCTCTCATACAACATACTAAGTTGTATGAAAAAACCATTAAAAATTTGAAAAATCCAAAATTACACTATAATAATTATTTTTTAACGAAAATTTGATATATCTTTTTGATCGTCGCCACGAGTCTACTTGCAAAGTTTCAGCTCGATTGGATCACGGGGAAAGGGTTGAAAATCGATCCAAAGTTTTTGCGTCAAGCAAGCAGACGCCAAGAGTTAAAAGAAAGGATGTAAAAATATTAATTCTTATTGCTGACTAGCTGTTCGTACCTGGCGTTGCACGGGTTAAGGATTAACTTGAAAATAATTTTTTTGGGGGAAACCAAGGTTTGATTCGAACGGTATAGATTTGCATCGAATATATATCAGGGGGAGGAGAAAAAGTAAAAGGGGAGGGAGGAAATAAAGCCTATGTTACCCGCCGAGTCCTAAAGAATTAGTTTCCAAATTTTGAGTCCGATTGGTCAAACGGTAGAGATTTGCATAGAAAATATGTCAGGGGGAGGGGAAGGGGTATGAGAATAGGGGGGAAATGTTGCCTATGTTACCCGCCGAGTCTTAAAGAATAAGTTTTTAAATTTTGAGTCCGATCAGTCAAACGGTACAGATTTGCATCGAAAATAAGTCAGGGGGAGGGGAAGGGGTAAGAGAATAAAGGAAAAATGTTGTCTATGTTACTCGCCGGGTCCCAAAACATAAGTATGCAAAATTTGAATCGAATTGGACAAACGGTGTGGATTTGTATAGAGAACAGACAGACAGACAGAAAGACATTGAGTTCTATAGGTATAGATAAGCAAATTGTTTGAAAACGGTGTTATGAAAGTTGCATATGATCCGGGCGCAGTTATTGTTGTATATTTTGTAGGTTTCATAATTTATCTTAATTGTGGGGTATAAAAGCAAAGACAGCAATATCCAAAAAATAATCTGCTTTTATACCCCACAATTCATAATGCGATTGAATTTTGTGCTTACAGCAAAACGCAATTAGGTAGTACGTGGGTACCTACTGTATATAATGTCTATTTTAGATTTTTTTATCCGTTGATAGATAATAACACAGCACAGTGTTCTTTATGTATTGGAAGGTGAGCAAATGTGCGAGATATGCTTCTTGTTTCTCGTGCCCCACGACTAATGGAGCGCCATGTTGGCAGGTGAGAAGGGCCGTGATCCGCGTTTTCTGAGCTGAATTGAGATCGCCCTACGGTACTTCGCCAAGTTGGAAGCGTAATGGGAGGTGTGAGGGTTATCACGGTTTAGGTCACTTTGCGACTGCCGATATTAGGGATCTTTGCATTGCGCAGCTCATAAGGAGCCTGCGGATGTGCCGTCACGCTTCCCACCGGCCGCCAGCGATAGAGCAGAGAGAGAGATTCGTAAGTTCGACTCGGAATAAAGTGTTAAAGGAACCTATATGGGGATGATGTGACTGATTGGTTTAGGTGGACTTTACATGATTCACTGAAACAGATTGAGTATTTTAACAAAGTTTATTACAATAAGTTTTATTTACAAACGTTATGTTTTCTAATTTTATCCTATCCGATATCTAACCTGCGTTATTTAATTGGATTAATGAAAATAAATTGTCCACTATCCCTGCGCTGGAGCTATCTAGCAAATCATGCCTAAGTAACGGTTAATATCACTAAGATTAGGTTGACGAATCCCGCGAGTTGAAGTCCTAAATGCACCGCTGGGAAGGCGCCGCACAATGGGTCGAAACCATAATTTGAGGGACTTAGGGACCAACTTTCTTTTTTTACTTTTTTATTTATGCGGATCGATAGAGCTCATTAACCGTATCAATAGTTGTCCTATTAAACTTTTTCCTAAACTTTCTAGTTTGGGCAAAAAAAAAATTTTGTATTTTTTGTATGGACCGAATCAAATAAAATTAAATTTCTGCTAAGTGGTGACTGACCCCACTTTGAAACCTTTTTTTTCTCATACCTTGTCTAGTCTACCATCGTTTGATGCTATGAACATGTACATAAACTTGCAACTCCACCAGATAAATGGATCGAAAAAATAAAAAAACGTATATATTTATAATATTATTTTTTATTTTCTTAATTTCTTTTATGTCAAACTAAATATGAAATAGTGAGTACAAGTACATTATAACACAAATAATCAACAAAAAACCCAACAAAATTAGACTAAAAACTAACTAAATGAACACTTAATAATACAACAGCATGCAATAGAATAATCGACAATGACATGTATAGATTTTTACAACTCAATACAGTAGCCGGCAAACATCTTGAAATAAGACGGCATAGTGGGGGGAAGTTTGCGCACGTACCATTCTACCAAAGAGACCCAAATTTTGTCTTCTGCGCATTCCCCCACTACGCCAAAGAATTTCAAGAAGTTCGTCGGCAACTGTACTTTGAGCATATAATTTTGTCTTTAATTTAGTTTTTAAGTATAACTTCTACCACGCGTACATGCGTAAACGCAGGAATTCTTTTGAATATATTTTAATTAAAACAATTTTAATGTTAACTCTTAAACTAATAATTTCAGTCTTTAATCTATCAAATATGTATTGTCTATTAAGATAACAAGTGGTGTGTAGTTTTAATAATTTATTTTTATAAAGAAATTGTTCAATAATAGCCCTTTAATTAAAATGACTGAATATTAGATATCAGTAAATCCTCATCGTATACTTCGACAGTCATAATAGTGGTAGAAATATCCTAATGTAGGTACCCCATATTATCTATGATAGATGTGTTGGCAACAGAGTTGCTTTAATTTTTCTCGATTAATACGAAGCCGCTCGTTTGTTTCCATAGAAAACTTTTGAAACCAGATTAACGTCAAATGTCAATCTATGACTAAATACTGACGACTTCTGGCGTGAAACGTCACAACATAAAATGGAACACGTATAATAATCTCTAATTAAAATATTAACTCTGTGATATCTCATTAAAATAATGTATACTTTATTGCATGGCTTTTATAAATATCTGGTACAAAAAGATGAGTACTGTATTTTAATATTGGGACTCGACAATGCGGGAAAAACGGTATGTAATAGTGGAATATTCTGGTTTAATGAATCTTTTAGTTGGTTTAATTTTGTTTTGGTTTAAAAACTATATTTTTCAGACATATTTAGAAGCGGCGAAAACAAAGTTCTCAAAGAACTACAAAGGAATGAATCCAAGTAAAATAACAACAACTGTTGGTCTTAATATCGGAAAAATAGTTGTTGGCGGTGTGCAACTTAGTTTTTGGGATCTCGGTGGCCAAGAGGAACTGCAATCATTGTGGGACAAGGTATATTTTTTCTTATCACAACTTATTTTGGAAATATTTTTTATCAAAGGTTTTCTTATATTGTTTTTTTAATTCCAGTTCAATAAATACTAATTTACCCAAAAAGTTGTATAGAAATTAGTGAGTTTTGATACCTTTTTAACGTTTGATATCCAAAAATTAGGTTTAAGTATATGAAACATTGTCATTCCTATGAATTTATTATTTATAACCCATCTGGGCATCAGATGGGTTATAAATAATGCTGGACACACAGACAAACCTGATTTTTCAGAATAATGCCTTAATAGTTTTATAAATATTCCATTTGAATCTATCAGAACTCTGTCCTTTCTGATTTCAAATATTTTTGACAACTAGGTATATCTAAATGTGGAGACCTGTAATTGGCCATCTATATTGTATCAATGTTTTCTATGCTTTTTTTTTGTGCTGTTGGTCTTCCATGAACATTAAATAAATAAATAAATATAGCAGGGGCGTGCCGTGGGAACATCGCAGCATGACTTTTACGTAACCAATTATTTGGAAAAAAAATCGAAATACAACATATATTTCGTAATGTTTCTGTCATAATTATTATCATAATATTTATACTTTGATATATCATAATCTTTCCTATAAATATTTAATTTCTATTTTTTTTTCCAAAATATATGTTTACAAAAAAAGTCATGCTTCAATGTTCCCACTGCACGCGCATGATATATAGGTATATTTGAAATATTTTCATGATGTAGAGCAATTTTAGTAATTATAGATATTTTTTCAGTATTATGCAGAATCACATGCTGTTATTTACATAGTAGATTCTTCTGACAGAGAGAGAATTTCAGATTCCAAAGCAACATTTGGTAAGTTATATAAAATAGCATTTTAAAATTATTTCTCTCAAATAGATATTATATCAACATATATCAGAATTGCTAGGAGGGTGGCTCTAAAATTTACTGGCGTCCATGACTTTGGAGTATTTTGGAGCCATTTGGTACTCTTGCTATAGGTGAATCACATAAAGGGACAAAAATTCATGAAAAATGTAAATTACCTTGTTGGTCATACAAGGTAATTTATACTTAACATTTAATAAACCTAAAATAACTTGTTGGTCATACTGTCCGCCCTGTTCTGAAATAAGCAATATTTCTATTTCTGTATCTTGACAGTTATTATAATTTTGACATTTCAAGTTTGACAGGTTTGAAATTAATGAATTCAATGAATCAGAAAACTCTTAAACATAAGCAAATGTTAAGTTTAAAAAAAAATTAATAATCAATTAGAAAGACATACAGAAAAATCAAATCAACGACAAAATATTTTTTCATTGATTTGATTTGATGTAACTATGTAAAAAAAAATTATAAAATTTTCAGATAGAATGATATCATCAGAACACCTTAAAGGAGTACCGTTACTTGTTTTGGCAAATAAACAAGACATTCCAGATTGTATGGGTGTTCATACAGTGAAACCAATATTTAACCAAAATGCCCATTTAATTGGTGCTAGAGATATCATGCTCATGGCTGTATCGGCACTTACAGGGTAAAAATACTTTTTTTTTTTACATAAATGTTTGCTCACTTTTTCTTGTAAATGTTTGTAAACCTGTGTTCTCCCATTCTTCCTCTGTAAAATAGTTTTTTAATGCATGTAAAATGTTATATTAAACTAAATCAAGCCAGATTTTTCAATATATTTCGACATCTCTTACCTATGCCTTTACCCTAACCTTAACATAAACCTCTCTTTATCCAATCTGTTATTACCTACATTTTTTTTTTTTTACATAATATTAGGCATAACTACACTAATTTAGGTAGGTCCCATGTGTGACTACAGGCCAAGAGTATTATGAAGATATGTTATAATATGTTTACATATACATTAGTATTCCAATTCAGTACATCAAATTAAATCAGTTTTTATCGGGTGTGAGTTGGCTGTTTCACGTGTTTTTTCCGAATGCATATGCAAAGGCTCGTGTACACCAAAAACATGGAAAGCAAGGGAATATTACCTACTGCAATTTTTTTAAACACTAACTTCAAGAGCCTTCGGTGCGCTCAGAGTTATGTTCTCAAGTTATTAAAAATATTATTTTAACTTTCTAAAATTTAAAAATTAACAAAATATATGAGCACGGCGTGTATGCAAGCACATTTTTATTTACAGTGATTGTGTTAATAATTCAATAATTCGTTTATGTTTATTCCTTTAACTTTTTTTAAATTTAATTGTGAGGAATGAGCTGACTAATTAATGTACCAACACACCACCTCTCAGCAGGGGTAGGAAGAAGTATTGTAGAAAGTTCCATCCCAACATACCACTCTTTCAAAGATAATACAACATAACCTACATCAAAAAATTTGCAATTTTGTATTCATCTTATTAGGGAAAGAAGGTTTTTCTTTTTATTGAATTATTTGGGTTAACTTAATTGTATATTTTTAGGGATGGAGTTGATGAAGGTATTCGATGGCTAGTCGATTGTATCAAAAGGAATAAATTACATAGACCTCCAAGAAACCAGGATGACTCATTATGACTGACGAATTCATTTTATTTATTTTCCTGAATAAATTATAATTTGGGTACCTACTTATGTATATTTTTTCTAAATAAATTTTTATTTACCTTATAAGAGTTTTATATTATTTCAAACACTTTATCTACAGTTAAACAAGTGTGTGCACAAAGATAAAGCATTTTTTTAGTGGTGACGCACTACTTAAATAGGAAGGGAACAACTGATAAAATCTCTGATAAGAGTAAGTATACCTGTGTAACGTGTTTCACAGTATAAACACAGCCTAAGTATATTCTGTTATACGGCGCTGTTATCAGTACATTAAATGTATTTGTTGCTTTATCCAAGATGTAGTTTTCAACATGCTGAATATTAAATTGTGTTAAGTTATAAATTGCTTTATTAAAACCATCAAATGATTAGCAACATACTTTGAAATGGATTTGTATTCCACCTATGAACCAGATTGGAGTGTTCTGCCACCTGAGCACAATCGCAGGTATGTTTGTACTTAGTGAAAATATTTCCACTATAGGTATATTAATCAGGTATACTCATTGGTGCGATGGTCTATCTAATTTTCAAAAACATTTTTTTTGTCTTTCCATTGCAGGAAATTGTGTATTATTTTGGATGTAAAAGAATCCAAATTTAGAGCTTTTTGGAATATTGATAAAAAATGTTGAACTAAATTTATAACATTTGTCGTTAAAAAAGCATATAGGTATAATATTTAAATATATGTAAAAAAAAAGATGTATAGGTATGTCATTTACTAAGTACCTATGTATACAACTAAATGACATAAAGGTTCATAAACTAAAAGAACGATATGTTGTTTCTTATGTACAAAAATGTTTATTTAAAAATTATTCTGGAATCTAAATTCTCAAAACCTATTATTATAGTTTCGCGACATCGATTGAAGTGTGAATTTATTGTTAGCGTGGAACCTTTTTTCGTACTGGCACGTCATTTTGCGGCCATTGCGGCCATATTGAATATTAGTTTGCATGGGATGGTCAGCTGTCTGACGTGAATAAGTATTTCGAATAATACTAAATAATTCCTATTATCGGACAGTTTTTCCATTAAAAGTTTTGAGGAATAGTTATCCCGTTATCGACGAGTAAACAATGAAGTGTAGACTTTGTAAATTGTGCCTTTAAAATAGCCACCATAGGTGGCAGGTGATTCTTGTGTTGCATTCCACACTGCAGAAATGATTAAAAGTTCATTTTTTGTTTGTGTAGTTTTATTTTAACCGAACGTTTTCATCACTTGGCAGTTTTATCAATTCTCGTGAACTTTTTCATAATGTTATGGCATGAAAATACATTCTTGTTATAAACAAATATGTGACAAATGTCACATAATTATCTAACATCTGCTGTTTTACGTATACAGTCTATAATTTTGGTTCATTCGGCGAATATTAGTCGTGTTAAGAATATATTTTATTAATAAAGCACCAACAAAAAACAATGAACGCCTCAGAATCCGGGTAAATATCCTTATCGATATTTATTGTGCATTTGACATTTCCAATGTGCTATAGCTTTTCCTTATATTTACGGTGTTTTTCCATAATTTCCTTCTAATTTAATTGTTGTTTACCCGATGCGAGTTATTTAAATCATTATGACAACATTTAGCACTTCAGTCTGTGACCTTAATTTGTAATATTTTCCGCGCATAATATTATATTATTGGAAACACTTATACAATGAGAAGCTTGGAATTAAAATATTTTGTTTAAATATGGTAGAGATTAAATTTCATTTGTAATAATTGCAATTCATTTAAGCAATCAAAAGGTACTGTGTTTATTTGTAGTGATTTTATACCAGAATCTGTTCACTTAAAGAAACTCTAATGTGCAGATTACTTAGTGAATCATTCAAAAATGTATGATGGTATTTATAACTTTCGTAGAAAAATATGCAGGACTACAGAATATTTTTATACATGCAGATAGACTCGATGTATATGCGACTACACTGTGTACATACATTGTGATGATTGTCAATTAAACTTAATGTGCAATTTCATTATACTATCTCTTTAAGTATCATAATGTAATGTATAAACTCATTTCCTTTTTTTAAATGCTCAATTTTGTCATGACCGATGTTACAGCTTTTATTTCATCAGCTTGATTACCCTTGAGATATTATTGCTTCATGTGTGCCTATTTGTTCAATTTTTTTTTTCATCTGTTCTAGTTTGTTTCACTATTTTTTATATCGGTATACATATATCACATTCATTTAGTAATCACATATTCATTTATTCAGTCTGCTTTCACTGCGTACCCCCTGTATACAAAGAAGTTGCTGTATACAAATAAATTTGTTGGCATCTTGCAAAAGTAAAAGTCTTATACAGTTACTTGAATGTCCTTTGTGGTTTCTTGCTTTTTTGTGTTTGCTTTTGTGAGTAGCACAACCTTAACAACCCCACGAGATTTCTTAGATTATGTCCTTATTATTTGTTCATTCATCTCAGTGACTGTTCTCAGTTAATTAGTCTCGGTCTAGTAAGTCTGATTCTATTCTTATCTTTTTCATGGTTTTAATGCATTTCAATGTTTCTGAAATAAATTAAAAATGTTCACCCTGCATTATTATTTTACAATTAATATTGAATTTGTTCTCGCAATATCGTGTAGACTCCCATGTACATTTTGTTTTGTATTATTATTGTGTATAACTTCATTACGTGTACAATTAACATATGTATGTTTGACAAAGAAGATACATTTTTAACAATTCGGAATGAATGTATAATAGAATATTCTCGCCTTGGAGGTGTAAATCTATATTTGCAATTCCCTTTGCGTAGTGATGTAATTGATTATGAATTGATTCCTTCTGATCTCCACCACTGCAGTGGCTTTAAGAATAATTTTTAGAGTGTAATTGAATCTTACCATGATTAGCTCCACCATAAAGCTGAACACAAAGTGCTTGTCATCTCCTAATAGCGCCCAATCAGAATCCTATTTATAACTAAAGTCGAAATTTCCTTTTTTTTCACCCCCCAGTCTTGTTAGCAACTCCACTGTGGCCAAAATTTGAAGGATACTCAATTTGATTATGTCAAAGGATCCATTGATTTTATGTCCATCCTTAAATAAATAAACATCCTGTGTTTGTATATCTGGCTGTCCTTCATCAGATATTCATCCAATATGGCTAAACCATTTAAGATCATTTTTATCTTTTATTTTATGCACAATGCAATAATTAATATATCACTGTCCTCTTCTTGATCAGCTAATTTAATAAATAAAAATATAATTAAAGCTATTTCCTTTAGTTCTGGGTGAGGATACGAGTTTGAAATATGATTTTAATTTTTTAGTAAAGAAATATTCTTCATGTTTCAGGTTCAACCCGGCATTTAATATAGCTACCATAAAACAAGTGGTAAATGAAGCCATCGAAAGAGGTAATATATTATGTACATGTTTTCATTTTGTATTTAGAAAGAGATCCTTTTAATTGTTCGAAGAATATTTTTTCTTCTGAATGAAGGCTTGAACTTTTATTTCTAGTTGTGAAATGAAAATTTCAGCAAAGTTTATTATCTGTATGAAACTACTCTATCCCTACTTTGATATTGTTTAGCATGAAAGGTGGGATACAAAAGTATTTGTAAGTTAATTTAAAGATAAAAGAATATTGTTTTAAATAATTAAATCACCATTTTATAAAGTGCTGTAATATTTCCTTACTCCATTATACAATAAAACTCCATTAATAACCCTGATAATTCAAAATGTGGCATAATTTTAAATTTGGCATAATTAAAAATTTTAAATGCATACAAGTCCCAAAATGTTAAGTTTATAATTGATTAACCCCGATAATTTGTAATTCGAATTAATTTTTAGACCTTTGCGCCATAAATCAGTACATTTTAAGTCATATAATTCAACATTTTTAACAAGTTTTAAAAAACTAATAATACGCGCAGCTTTTTGATCTCATGTGGGATGTCCTTTATGTATTTCGCGTACCTTTATCTATACAAATTATGTTGCGATTCTTAAAATTGGATAATCCGATGCATGCTTTCTTCAGTTGACTGGCTTAATATGCACGGATAGTTTTAGTTTGCCCTAATTTCTCATACTTGATCATGTTTAAATTTGTTTTTCACCTTTAAATTCCTGTTTTCGTGTGTGTTTATGTTGTTAAAATGTTTAATTTTCTTTGGAAATAGTTATTACTGACTTCATTAGAAGATTGTATTTCTAATAACTGTGTTATGTGTTGATCCGAGTCAGAAAAAAGGCAAAATCGAATGTTAAAATTCATAAATTTCTAAACATTTTCGATTATGGCCATCCAAATTTGACGAAATTGAAAAAATATCAATTTTTTCACAAGTGAGAACTAGGGAATGCAATCCGAGTCGGGATTGCCCTTTCGGGATCCCTCGAGATTAGAATTTCCAATCCCGCGGGATCCCTACAGATCGTGATCCCGAATACTTTTGTGTTTTTTTTTGTTTGTTTATAGAACTGAATAGCAATTAACGATAATGCCTTGCATTTTTAATGATTGCATTAAAGTTTCTGTAGGCGTTTTTCCAAGTGTTCCGCACAGGAACACGCAAAAGATGGTGTGGTTCCACGTGCCTAAACTCAAAGAAACGCATGCGAAAGTTTCAGATGGCTAAGTCGTATAAAACCAATCTAGAAACGCCGATGTAGTCGAGCTTTAAAATTGCCTTAAAAGGGCCAAAGAAGATCCAGAGAAAGTCCAAGTAGTCAGCAGGGTTGTTGTAGGTAGAGAGAAATGAAAGACTGGTAAAAGTGGTCCGATATGCTCTTAAAGCACCATCAGGAGTACTGAATTGCTCGCCGTTATGAAACCGTTTATATAGCCAAATTACAAAATCCCCTCCATAACTTCATCGTAAAACAATCAGCCAATCACAAAACTCGCTTTGCCGATTTCAGGGCACGCGCCGTCTCTGAGTGAATTTTGGTACTAATCAGTCTGGCGATCGGCTGCGGAGCACTTCGCTCCGACATAAAAAATCGTAAAAATGGTTTCATCGTCTTTTTGAGGCGTAAATCATGTTAATTTATACAAAACTAAACCTTGCTGATAATCTAACATAGTCTATGGGACCCGCAAGGCAGTATTAACAGAGTTATTACAAGTTATGTGCCGAGTGCAATCGGCTAGTTATATTAAATTCAATAAAAAATAGTTCTCAAGTAGACACACGAATCTTTGTGTAACAATTACAAAGTATATTTTATAAGGCATCTTTTGACTATAGTTCGATGTGTGGACAATACATATTACGTCAGTAATAAATAATTTTATCAAATAAAATTCCCCCTCCGCCTTTGGTGCAATTTATATTTGTGAATATATGTTTTTTTTTTTAATAGATATTTATCAGAAGAATACAGTAAAGAAAGTTTTAATAAAATCGGACTGCCATAGCGGTCAGTATTTGATGTTGACTGAAAGTCACCTTTTTTGGCACGGTATCGCTCGGCCGGTGACACCGCTATCAGCGATTGCGCTCGTGTTGAGAGTAAAAGGCCCGTTTTAGGGCCACTATTTTTTAATTTATGTTTTATGTTTTCTATGCGTTTCTCAACTTTTTCTGTGTTTTTAATAAAAATTATTTTTTATGTCCAGGCCGAAGCACTCGGTCTTGTGCGACAAGACTCTGATTTGTGGGCTGGGTCCCCATGGATCAGAAACAAGCGATACTGAGGCGGTCGGTCTGCAGCCCGGCCGCCCCACTTTAATTTTCGGAATACCAGCCGGGCGCACTCATATTGCTGGTTCTCAGAATAATTCTGACTATATTTCAGTCTCAGGAATCGAGATTATCACGCCTCGTACGCGGGTTAAATCCAGAAATATTCGAAAATATTTCCATAAATGCCGCGAACGGCCATTTATCCAAGATTATCACGCTTCGTACGCGGGTTCCAAGGTCCAGAAATATTTGGAAAATATTTCAACTTTCACACTGACCATATGTCAGTCTCAAAAAACCGAGAGTATCACGCCTCGTACGCGGGTTCCAAAGTCAGTCAAGTACTATAGCTAACTCCACGTTAGCGCCCGGTGCAGGCGTACTATCATCATCATCATCGTTGCAGCTCAAGTACTATATAGCCAACTCCACGCAGGCGCCCGATACAGGCGTACTATCATTATCATCATCGCGGATCGAGTCTGTCAAGTACTATAGCTAACTCCACGTTAGCGCCCGGTGCAGGCGTACTATCATCCTCATCACCGCGGGTCGTGTCCGTTGGAAATATTCAACCTTTAATATTTAATAAATATATTTAATATTCAAATATTTTCTAGAAAATCTCTATAGACATATATAGTATATACAATTAAACATAAAAAATGCTAATCAATCCCAATAATCTCGTCCAATTTTTCAGTTCGGGATTAATCTCGTAAAATGCCTCGAAATCTTGCGGGATCCCGATCTCGCGGGATCGGGATTGCATTCCCTAGTGAGAACAGCAAATATGTCAAAATCATACACTCAGTAAAAATGTCACAATTCCTGTATTAGCATAATAAATATTGTGTTTTTGAAATGATTTCTTGAAATACGCAAAATTACACATGTTTTTCACAAAATTTCATGAGTTTTATGGTTTTTGGAGAATTTCTCAATCCCACTGCAATTTTTTTTTGTTCTTTGAAATTTGAATTATAGAGGTTTCGCATAATTCGAAATGTTTTTTTAGGTCCCTTGAATTTTGAATTAACGAGGTTCTACTGTATATTTATAGCTGAAGACAGTAAATATGTAATCCAATTCTTGCTACTCATAATAATCTTTTACTCGAATGAATAATTAAACAACAACACATCACAATAGTAATTTTACAAAATAGTAGTTTCGTATGCTTAGAAAAGAAAAATTGTGATTGCTTTTCAGCTAATAGTTGCCGTTCCGCACGGAAACAAGCAAATGTAGGTGTGGTCCGCCAAGCTCGCTTCCGAAGTCGAAAATGTAGTTGCCGGGCCGGGGAATACAGTGCGAGCGCACTACAAGGAGAACAGCAAAAATTCCGCCGTAATAGCGAAATTATTCGCAGTCCAGGCCCTGCCAAAGTCGTCGCCTCAGGTGGTAGAGAAAGCCAGTAGATTCCAAAATCGTGTCCAAGTCCAAAGCGTCAGAAAAATTCAGAATCCAAATCCAAAGTAAAGCAGAGGTCGAAGCAGAAGATAAGAAAAACACACGGTAAATGTTCCAGTAGGCTTCCTCGGCACAGGCTCACGGCGAAGAGAGCACTGGCCCTCCAGGCATGTCCTTTTATACAGCTCGGAAAGCAGGCCCCCCGAAACATGCACGGACCAATAGGAACGCTCGGCTTCCCGGCCGACATCGCTTCGCGTTTGTCTCGAAAACCGGGAGCCGCATTTTATAAAATCTACAATTTTATTAATTAAAAATAATACCTTACACCCCCGGGGATTTAACTATGTCATTTATACAAATCTATGTCCTGTCAATAGAATGACATAGTTTACTGGAACCGCAGGACAGAATTTACTGAGATATTAAAGGATGGATTCCCGGTTCCCGCGGCATTTTTGAAAATTAATTCTACATTAAAATCAATAAAAAATAGTAAACAAGTGTTTATCAGATTCTAATTATTACCATTAGATAGATCTCAACCAAGCGCATCCTTTGGTGATATTTTCAAGTATTTCGGATAAACATTAATTGCGTAACAAGCATTCAAAGTGGGCCATGGAAAAATATTTCATTATTTATTCTCTCGAGCGCGCCTGAGTAATTTTAATCTGATAGGTGTCCGCACAAGGAATACGATAAAAAAGGTTTCAGTTTGATACGACGTCTGTATCGTCCGTAATCTGAGTTAAAAGATATCGACCCTAACTTCTAGTCGGCGGCCGGGAGGCCTGACACAACGGCGCCTGGAATTTTCCACTCGCTTCGCCCGCCCCGATCAGTGCCGGGCGGTGATCGGCACACCATTTAAGGGCCACTCTTACGGAGTCGATCAAATATATATAAAATTATTTAATTTAAATATCACAACAAAAGGCGCGTTTGGCGCATTTAGATACTTAGGTATTTTACTTCCTTTCCTCTCTGAGGAAGGATTTTTTTATTGAATTTATCAATTTCTCTTCAATCTAGCGGCCGTTCTAATAATGGCTTGCCGCGCTCTGCGCTGATTTTACATCATTGCGCGAGCTTTCCCTGTATTTTAATAACCACGACATATGGATTTTATTCATACAATACAAAAAATTACATTCACAAGCGTCTTAACTAGTCCTTAAATATTTCATTAAATATTTCAACCTTACATATTCCATTCTCAAAATATGTAATTTCTTAAGTGTTTCAATATTTCACAACATTTTATTTTATAAGACACAAATGTAATTTCTTCAGGGAATTCTTGAGTCGCTCGATCGGTCATCCACGCTTTCCGCCGGAGATACCATTGTATCGCGCCGGTGCGGCTTTCTATCCTCTATAGGATTGCAGCACCGGACCTCGCCGCCCGCGCCGACTATCATGGTGGGATGCCCTGTGCGTTTCCATCCCCGCTGTTGTATGCCCTGTATGTTACCATCTCAACAGCTCTGTCCCATCATACAAGGACTGTGCGTTTGAGATGCGTCATCATCATCGTCAGCACCTTATGATGTTGCCATCATAATCTACCTGTCCGATACAGTTGCCGTTTCACTGTCATGGACAGTTTCTGAAGTTAATAAAAAAGAACCAAGGCTACTATGATTTAATGCATTAATTTTTACTGGCTTTGTGTCATTCAACGAAGACTATATTTTCATTTCAACATTGAAATCATAATTTATTTTATCAAACAAAGGAAAGTGGTCTACCACTGTACAACCTTACTAAACCAATTAATACAAACAAAAATTATTCTCAAATTAAAATACTCGTGTGAATTGAACTGTACTTTCTTCTTCTTCTTCCCATGCCCTGTCCATTTACCGGACGTTGGCTATCATGTTGGCTATGCGGACTTTGTTTACTGTGGCCCGAAACAGCTCCACAGTAGACTGGCCAAACCACTGTCTCAAGTTTTTCAGCCATGAAGTCCTCCTTCTTCCAGGGCCCCGACTTACGGCAATCTTTCCCTGCATTATGAGGTGCAAGATCTCGTATTTCTCTGGATATCTCATCACATGTCCTAGATATTGAAGTTTTAGGATTTTTATTGTTTTAATAACTTATTTTTCTTTATTCATCCGAGCCATAATATCTTCATTCATAACTCTGTCCATCCAGCTTATTTTGAGAATTCTTCTATAGATCCACATCTCAAATGCCTCAAGTCGCCTTATCAGTTCTTCGGTAAGCGTCCATGTTTCCATTCCATAGAATAATACTGAAAACATGTAGCATCTGACCATTCGAATTCGTAATCCTAGGTTGAGATCATGACTGCAGAACATCTTTTTCATGCGGATAAAGGTTGCACGAGCTTGCTCTATGCGGCATTTGATTTCAACCGAAGGATCCCATCTTTCATTTAAGTTGCAGCCCAAGTATACAATACTTTGTACCATCTCTAGTTTCCTTCCAACTATATAAAGGTTGTCACTCAAGTCAACTGCGTTATTTTTGCTTATAAGCATGTATTTTGTTTTGTTTGTATTAAGTTCTAACGGTACTTTACATTATTGTACAATGAACTGTACTTTACATATTTAAATAAAGATACATTATTTACAATTCTGACGCTAACGCAATGTGCATCCCATTCATAGCTGTAAGACCATCTGGCAACAGTGTCAAATGGCTCCGATGCACTGCAACAATGGAATTTTGTAGAACTATGGGGATATATTACTGGGGACCACCATTAGATAATTACGCAAATCAAAATCTGAAATCGTTTCAAAAGTTCTAATTTGTATTCATCAATTATGTCATTTTTTGAAATACTTCACGTACATCATTTAATTTTTGGTTGTGGATCTTTAATCTGAGTCTAGGATATGTTCGATTTATCAATGTGATTTATTCTGGATAGATAATAATAACAGTAGCGCGCTTTTCACAATTGTGCATTTATTGTATAGCATGTTAACATGATTATTGTGTTTTTTGTTCAGTGCGTATGCCAACTCCTACTCGCCTACGTGATCTTATCAGGCAAATAAGAGCTGCTCGTACCGCCGCTGAGGAAAGGACTGTAGTCAACAAGGAATGTGCATATATCCGCTCGACTTTTAGAGAAGAGGACAGTGTTTGGAGGTTATTTCTCTTTTTTTTTTCGTATAAAAATTCAAGATCTTTTGTTAATAATTTGAAAACAACTTGTGAAAATAATACATAAAATATTGTAAAATTTTACAATATAGGTACATATTTTACAAATTAAATTATTTTGCTCATATATTAGTGCAGCATCTGTCAATTTTTTTTGTAACCTTTAACAAATAAAATAATTGATATTTAACTCTTTCCACTCGAAAGTTTTTTGGTATATTATTTCTCATTTCTTGATAAAATTTCTTAACTTATTGCTATTTACTTGTACTAATATGATTCTGGTTAAATTATATTGAAAACTAAAAAATCCAATATATAAAAAATATTGAAAAATAAGACTTAATTTTGTTGTCGCTATAGCGGCGGCACTCGAGTAATACGGCAAATCATGCATGCCGCCTCTATGGCGGCACTCGTGTGCTAAGGGTTAATACTTATTAAAAACAATTTTTTACAAAATAAGTGTGCATTATCTTTTTATTTTATCGTAAAACTGTTTATAGGTAGTTTGCACAAAAAAGCAAGACTATTATTTACTAAAAAAATATTTTATTGCAAATTATATCTCCATCTGACTGTTTGGCAGCTAGGTGGGTGCAAACTAGCATACAATGCCAAAGTCGAGGAAAAAATATAAAAAAATATATATTAAAAGTCACAAACCTTAGAGTGCGAATACACTAATGCGACATGTCTCAAAACTCGCGTAGAATACAGTGTAGAGTTGAGTGCAGAGTGTATCTTTCGTTGTATTTTATACACAGTTCAAAATGCAAATCTGAGATGTGAGAGCAGTGTATGCATGCACTTTTACAATAGTTTGTAGTTTTTGTTTTATAAATGTAATTAAATTATTGTGTTCACTTAAATGTACACCATACTTAAATTGAATGTAACTATTTTGTTTACAGATGTCGCAACATTGCCAAGTTGCTCTATATTCACATGCTTGGTTATCAGGCACACTTTGGACAGTTGGAATGTCTAAAGCTGATTGCGAGTGCTCGCTTTACAGACAAGCGTATTGGTTACTTGGGTGCCATGCTGTTACTTGATGAACGGCAGGATGTTCATCTTCTCATCACTAACTGTCTTAAGAAGTAAGTTTACGAAATTTAATTTTACCTATAAAATGAATTCGATTTAAATTTACCCATAGAATGAAATCAATTTAACTTAACCAAACTGCTTTTAATTCCTGGGGTTTAACTTTTTGATACTTCGTGTTTCACAGCAGCCGTGCTCTAATGAAATCAATTATAAATAATAATTTAGTCATTGTTTCAATATACATACATCTATGTATGTTAGTTTTATTCATGTATCTCTATCATCATCTCGAGTTGCTCTCTACACAAGTGCTAAGAGGCTAGGAGTCGGAATATGTAGTATGTTTATTGGAAACATATTTAACCGCTCGTATGCCGGAGTGTAAATCTACGTGACTATTTTCGTACCCTCTGTATGCCTGAGCTGAGATATGCGCTCTCTAGACATGTATGCGAATTTGACCTATTTTACCTGCGTTTATGGGTTTTTAAAGCTTATTATTGGTTGTATCTCAAGTTTTTTAATGAATGAACGAGTTTTATTCGTCAAGTAACCTCATTGGCTGCGTAAACCTGACAAAAAATCATTCCAAATGTCGTCTTCGAATCGCATAGTGATTGTGTTATTTATGTGTTAAAAAAGTGGGTTTTTTTATATAAAAAAGTGTTAAAATTAAAAAAAATTATATTCTTTGATATATTTAGAACAAAAATATTGAAATACAATGTCTTTAATGTTATTGCTTCCAATGTTTTATTCGATAATCACGTGCGTACATTTCTCACAGTAAATTTCGTTACTTATTTTCATAATTATTGAAAAAGTAATTTTTGTATAAGTAATTATTGAAGTCTGTATATTGAGAAACCAGAAACTGCAACTTCTTAGCGATTATTGTTGATTTTTACATGAATATAACCATCACAAAAAGTGTTAAAAAACAGAAATCGTACATTCCGCGTTACGTACGGGCGGCATACGACAGATTAAAATTAAACTTACTGAAAAAAAAAATATTTTTGAGATATTTGCTTGTTTTAATTGTTTACTATTTATAATTTTGTTTATAACTTATTTGTTTAAAGATAAAATTGTTAATCTTGTGTTTTTTTAAGGGTAACTTGTTAATCCTGCACTATAATTATTGTTAGTACCTAATGATAAACAATTTCAAAAACTGGAAATATTTTAAGCTTCTCAAATTTTCTTTATTTCTCTGAATTTCAAGCATTTATCCCTAAATGAATTAGGGAACAAACATTTTTTATTACTTTTTGCCCTTTTGATAGTAGGGAACAAACATATTTTAGTAACTTTTTGCCCATTTGATAGTAATGTTCTCAAATTCAGCCACAAGAACTTGAACAGAAGGTCAAGTTGCCAAAAAATAAATGTGAATGATTAGTATGCAAATCACTAAATATTTATACAACAGTTTTCTTGACATCATTTTAATTGCTCTTTCTATTTTTCAGTGACTTAAACAGCTCTACCCAGTTTGTTGTCGGCTTGGCTTTGTGCACTCTCGGTGCCATAGCGTCCCCAGAAATGGCGAGAGATCTCGCTTCAGAAGTTGAAAGATTAATAAAGTCTCCAAATGCTTACATCAAGAAGAAAGCCGCCCTTTGTGCTTTTCGTATCATAAGAAGGGTCCCTGATTTGATGGAGATATTTTTACCAGCAACGCGAAGTTTACTTACAGAAAAAAATCACGGTAATATATTCAGTTGTGTATTTTCTTGCCCTTTAAATTATATACAGTAAAATTTCGTTATAACAAAATGCCAAGGTCTCATAAAATAAAATTTTGTAATAACAAATTCCCACATATAATGAAAAAAAAATCAAAAACGTATATTATATATTCTGCACTTTAGAAAAAAATGTAGTGCAGCTCTAAAAATTCTCGTAAACCCATGACATGCCCCGTGTTTTGAGACATGTCTATTGCGTTTTTTCGGGAGTTTGCTCTTTATTTTCTCCAGCTGTGGGATACAATCAGTTTCTAGAAGCGTAGACACCTGTAACTCTAAAGCGTGTCATTCTAACATTTTTTGACAATCGGTAATAAATAATAATAAATTTTTGACAAATGGCTTTATAGAGGCCAGTGATCCTAAGGTGTTATTTAGAAGATCGCATATCATGAGAGCATAGTTTTAGAGCCTTTCGGTGGTGATGACTGCCGTAAAACTATAAAATATTAGGTGTACCCATAAGTAATCAATTATTTTTAGTGTGGAATGTTTGCTTCAGTCTCTAGCTCAGAATCCCAAACTGAGTATCCAGGAAATAGCAAACACTCTTCAGGCTACTTGGTCAACGGCTCAAAGACATCTTCACGAAATCGGGAAGGTTTGCAGATAGGGTATATGGGTCCCACATCTATTGTCAGAGATGAATAAAGATCAACGGCGTACTATTTGCACATCTCTTTTGTGCAGAGAAAGAAGTGATCCATTTTTACAAAGGATTGTTACTAGTGAAGAGAAATGGGTCTTGTACAACAACAAGCACACTAAACAATGGCTTTCTCCAAATCAACCAGCCATACCTACTCCTAAACCATGCCTCACTTTAAAGAAGGTGTTATTGTGCGTTTGGTGGGACTGTGGTGGCATAATTCATTTTGAACTATTGAAACCGGGAGTAACAGTTACCAGTTGTGGCTGAATTATTGCCAACAATTGGATAGATTGCACAACCAATTGTTGGTAAAACGACCAGGTCTGGTCGACAGAAAAGGGGTAATATTGCAACATGATAATGCCCGGCCGCATGCAGCAAGATTAACCCAAGAAAAAATAAGTCAATTATTGCTTGCCCAACGTAACTTGGCGTGCGGCGTATTTGGAACTAAAACCCCCCCGCCCGCACCCGGCGGTAACCCCTCGCATTTGGTCAGGAACTGCGACATCTTGATTGATTTGATTGATTGATTACCAATATACACTGAATTATTATGTCCAAAACATCCAAAACAGTCCGAGATGGTGCAAGAACAATTGACCGATATTACCGTCTGACAGTTTGACAGATAGAACGGCCGCCATTACTGCATGGTTTCTTTAGTGCTGCCCGACCAAATTTTTGTATTTAATATTACACCGGTCACCGGACATTCTGTACATTATGTATTGTGTAATAAATTTACACCCTGACAACTTCTGTTACGCGACAGGGACGCCCTCCCTCGCATGCCAAGTTATAGTGGTATGTCTATAATGTATATTATAGATGACTCACAGAGACAAAACTGTATTTTATTTATGAGAAAGTAGATATAGAAGTCTTTTGGGTGTACATAGGACTTACAACCTATCATATGGTTGGCTTAAGTTATCACTTTACACAATGTAACGTTCGCCATTTCCACCCATGATATATACGATGCCTGCTAATTTTTGGAAGTTGTATATATTTGAATTGCATGCAACGCTTCGTATGTGCGTTGTAACCACCTTTTCATGCGGCCTGTACAAAGCCATTTTCATTCCCCTAAATTCCCACAGATGTTGCTAATAATATCGTTAATGTCGCTAATGAGAAATTTACTATTGATTTACGGAATTTTTGAAAGCAATATACTTTTTCTGTGTAATGAAATTCATCCAAATTACTAGCATTACCCTAGGATACGCCAGGAAATATTATTTCCAATTTTATTAAATTCCTTTTTTACCAGTATTTTCATTCAGAATATTTTGAGTTTGTTCAAATCCTTTAGAACAGTGCTGGATTTCTTGTCACAGAGACATTAATCAATTAATAAAAATTAGTAGGCATGGTATACTCTATCATGGGTGGAAATGGCGAACATTACATTGTGTAAAGTGATCACTTAAGGGGGTATTCTAAAAGCCCGAATTTTGGGCGTTTTTTGACGCTCGATAAACAAAAACAGTGAATATTTTTATCATTTTTTTATTGATATCTCAAGAATACATAAAAAAAGAATTAAAAAAAAAAATTTGAGTGAGTCATGCGCCGTTGAAGTAGAGGGGGAAAAAGAATGTGTCCTCGCCGTCACGATTCCCACCCTTCTGGTCATCTGTAACAAAAAAAAGGTAGATTCTTGATTAGTACAAATGTCATAATGGTATGAACCATGAAAACTGAAAATATTTTTTTTTTCGAAAAATGGTGGCTACTCAAAAAAGAGGATCGATTTTTTCACTAATTTTTTAACTTTTACAAATTTTTATAAAATATAAAAAATTAGAAATTTTGAGTTTTTTGTGGTTCATACTGAAGAGGGATATATTAAGAATATTCATACCAAATTTCAAGTCATAGAACTTGAGATTTTGTGATGGCCGTTTTGAAAAAACTAGTTTCTAGAAAAACGCATTTAAACTTTTACGTTAAGTTTCAGGCGGTGTAATTGATAGAACAGTACATATAACTTACATTTTCTTAATCAGCCATTCCAGCTTCATACATCGGGCCTTCTTCTACTTCATACTGATTATTTTCAGCATTTCTCTCCGCAAGACAAGCAGTTCTTTCTTCTTTTGAAGCATTTCTTCATCAGTTGTATTTTTCAACTTTGCTGCTGAAGCATTGGTAAACGAAGTTTCCTCTTCAAGAGTATATTGATTTCCGCTGAATTTCCGTTTTCTTGATCCGTCTGGACGATAAAAATCTATTTTCTTACTTTTTCTATCCATTTTACAAACAAAAACAAAATACATATTCACTCACAATTTTAAAAGAGTTCACAGAAAATTTCTCACTTATTTTCACGTCTTCCCAGCTTCAGAGTTAAAATGAAACTAACTGAAACTAAACGCAAATATTATACATTACAATGACCTTAAATAATTGTCGATTTAGTATACTGGAAGTATAATGAAAAAAAGTAGAGGGGTATTTATGTTCAGGTAGTCGGAACCCCTAGTCGCCTATTGTTAGATTCGTTCTGCCGAGTTGCCACGACACTAAAAGGGCTATAACTTTTAAAATAATTCGAATTTTGAAAAATCCTTTTAGGAAGTTTTTTTGAATATTTAAACTATTGAAATATGAAGGAAAAAAAATTCGATCTTTTCAATTTTCTAGACTAGAATATCCCCTTAAGCCAACCATACAATAGGTCGTAAGTCCTATGTACACCCAAAAGACTTATATACCTACTTTCCCATAAATAAAATACAGTTTCGTCTCTGTGAGACATCTATAATATACATTAATCTATAATATATATAAATCCAGCACTGATCTGAAAGATTTGAACAAACTCATAATATTCTGAAAAAATAAGACAGCTAAACTGGAAGGTTTTACCACATATTCCTCAGACATAGCACCATCCGATTTTTATTTATTCCGGTCCATGGAATACTACCTGAAGAATAAAAATTTTAAAAATGACAATGATGTTCGAACTCACCTAGAAGGCATATTTTCTTCAAAGGATACTGAATTTTATGAAAAGGGAATTAAAAATCTACCAACAAGATGGCAAAAGGTCCTAGATAACGATGGAGTTATGTACATAATCAATTAAAAATAAAATTAAATGTAGTTTAATTCTTTTTTGTTGCCACTTATATAATTAATTGATTACTTATGGGTACACCTAATAACTCCCCATCGGCCATTTGTGAGATGACAAAGATGAACTGCAAAATAATATTTTTGTATTTTTTTCTGACTTTTTCGTTATATATTTTCATAAATGTATTGGAATTTTTTGTTCAGGACCAAAATAATTTCACTACACATATTAATTAAATTTCACTATATAAATTAATTTTTGTATGAAAATAGTATTTTAGGGAATTATTTTAATAAAAATTTTGATACATGTAATTTTTTGTTATAATGGTGTTATATTGTTATAAGTTTTTAAATATCAGCATTACATATTTAATTAAGTGACTTGGTGCATAGTGGAGAATATTTGCAACCGTAAAGCTTGTTATTATGAAAAGGTTATTTGTTTTCTTTTAGTGTTTTTTTTAATGTGACACGTTTTTATGCATATCTTTTTGCTCTCTGTTCAGATTTTCACTCATAATTTTATTTTTGTGAAACATTCAATTACGAGGACAGTTTAACATAAGAGTGACTTATTATTGAAAAACTTATATTACCATAAAAATGTATTTTATTTTTCAATATTATCGTCATCATTAAAAGCTGTGGGTGGACCTTGGCTGAATCCAGGAGTCTCCTCCATTCCTGTCTGTCTGTTGCTTTTGTCTTTTCAACGTAGTGCCCTTGCAATTTTACACTCTTAGCCCAGCAAATTTCCAATTTTTTCAAAGCATCTGAAAAGTAATCTTTTGGAAACTTTTCAAAATAGGCATTTGTTTCGGCTATCACCTCTTCATTTGTCCCGAATCTCTTTCAACTGAGCCATTTTTTAAATTTGTCAACAAGAAGGAATACCTAGACTACTGATGGGCCGAGTCGTATTTTTTCTAACTCTAGTACCTCGAGCTGAAATGTTGGCTGACTCGAGTCGCAACTTGAGTTGACTCAGTGTCTATTTGAGAGTGGATGAAGATGCTGTTTTTGGTCGAAATTGATCAATTTTGGTACGAATTTCGCGGCGACCCGTCTAATGCCCAAATTGTTAGTAAAAATCAAATGGCACTAGCCAATCGATATGTTTAGGTCCTCAGCAACTTCTCTAACGGTGATTCGACGATTGGCCAATACTATTTTCTTCACTTCATCAATGTTCCGTCTGTTGTTGATGTCTTTGGGCGTCCGGCACGCTCTTCGTCGTTCACATCTTCTCCGCCCTCTGAGTACATTTTGTACCACCGATAAACGTTGCTTCGGTCCAAGGTAGCTTCACCATATGCCACAGTCAACGTTCGGAATGCATCCGCCCACTTAATTTTGTTTTTCACACAAAATTTGATAAAGATTCTTTGATCCATTTTTTGGAATAGGCAAAAATCAAAGACGAGCCAAAACACGTGCAAGCAAAGCAGCTATCAAAAATTAACTGAACATTCAAAATGGCCAAACTTGTCGGCATATGTGAGAGACACAAGTACCAACATAACGCCACAAAAAAATCGAAAATCGAGTATACATAACCTGCGGAAATTCAAAATTCGTAATACTTTTTGATAAAACCTCGTACATTCACCATAATATTTACATAACTTTTCATCAGTTTTTATAGTGGTTTTTCCATGAAAAAATAATGTTTAATTAACACCTCAAATTTTTTCCATATTTACATAACAACAAAAATAATTTTTTCAAATATTTTCTTGTGAAATATTTTAAAGTAGGTTCCAAAACCAAACTTTATAATCACCAAACTGCCCTCATATACCTACTTAATCCTTATTTTAACAATTTCAAGTAACTTCTAAATTCTGACTCTTTTCTGAATATTTTACTTTTTAATTATCTATTTTGGAATTTGAATTTGTTTAGTGATGTTACAAAAAAATTACTGCTTCATAATTGATAAATATACAGCTACCAGCAGTAGATAAAGTAAGTAGGTGTCATAAATATAATGTGTTTTTCGGAAGAAATAATAATCCCTTTACTTAAATTGGGTTGATTCGTGAACAGGCGCAATTATAATTGCGCCTGTTCACGAATCAACCCAATATTTGCTTACTTTAATGTTCTCTTGTAATTTTTTGCCTTTTTTGTAGGTGTTCTCATAACGGGAGTGACCCTTATAACTGAAATGTGTGAAAATAGTCCCGATACCCTGAATCACTTTAAGAAAGTAAGTTATATTGTTTATTCTTTAAAAGTAAATTGAAATAGTACTATCCATTAAAAATTATATATTTTTCTCAACTACTGATTGAAGTCTTGCTTTGAATATGGTTTTTCAAACATGCATGTCTTGCCACATTATCACAGAATGTCTATTAACAATTTCAATACCATGATGCTTCTGCTTGAAATGGAATAAGGAAACATATTGTATGAAACTTATATAAGTTTTTCAAAATATGTTTGATGTCTGGTATTAGTTTAATTTTTGGAATGTTTTTTAATAACAACATTGAAGGTGAAGATTTTTGAGAAATATCTCTATCATATTTTTTAAAATCATTCTGCTGAATATAGAAAAAAATTTACTCTGTGTTGAATACATACATCAGATGGTTTCTCCACCGAGGGAATGCCTTAAGTATTTCTTGATTATTTCACAAGCTGCAAAGTATGTTGTGGACTTCAAATTATTCATTTGAGAATTAACTTGATGTGCAATAATTTATGATTACGAAAATTCAATGCATATTAATCAATACAAGAACTTTTTAGGGTATATAAAAACTTTTGCTTTTTGCTTTGTATCATTTTATTGGAAGTATTTTACCGATTTTTCAAATTTTTATATTCTTTCAATATATCCATCAATCAGGAGGTAGTATACTGATTTTTCAAATTTTCATATTCTTTCAATGTACAATAAACTCACATTTAATTTGACATTATGGGTTTTGGGGGAGATGAACATAAATAATAGATTAATCCACTTTAAACTTGCTCTATGGATGGATGGAAAATTGTAAGGAAAATTAGAAAACACATATTATTTATTTCATCTGTTCTCTTCTTCTGCTGTGTGTAAATAATAGTGAGACACAATAAGTTTCAGAAATTTAGTTAAGATAAATCTCGTTGCCGTGTACAATGTTGAGATTTTGATCTTGAGATAAACTTTAAGATCACCATTGGCCGACGGCCCATGTTTCACTGCCATACATCAGCACACTCCAGACAAGAGTTTTAATCAAGTTTTTCCTAACCTTTAAATCTATATTGGGAGATTCAAGGATTTTGGACTTTTTGTTGAAGGCGACTCTTGCTGTTTATTCTGCTTATGATGTCTGCCTCTGAGCGGCCATCTTGGGAAATTTTACTACCTAAATATGTGAATTCTTTCACTTGTTTGATAGCGACGCCACTCAAAACAACATTTGTCGACACTTCTTCTCTTCCAACAATCAAGAACTTTGTTTTGTCTTTGTTTATTTTCATGTTTTATTTATCTGCCAAAACATTTTCCATCTTTCTCAGAGACTCATTAAATTTTTGCTCTGACTCCGCAAGCAGTGCAATATCGTCGGCTTATCTAATCATGTAAATTTTATGTTTTTGGATTCTCACGCCAGGCCAATCTCTCATTTCTTCTCTCACCTCGTCGATAGCCTGTTGTATGTAGCAATTGAACAATGCTGGTGACGTCGAGCAACCCTGTCTTACTCCCTGGCCAACACTTGCCTCAGCACTGCTGTCTCCATATATTATTACAGCGGTTTCATCTTTATATAAGCTCCATATTGTGCGTCTATCTTTGAAGCTTAGCCCTATTTTATTGAGCACTTAAAAAAGCTGCTTCCAGCCTAACTTGTCGAAGGCTTTTGCTTATCTTTTCACCGAGAACCATAATTACCCACAACTATTATATTTTTATTTTTTTTACATTCAAATCAACTCAATGATCGAACGGAATATCAACAGACTGATATTTGACTCACAATAGACATGAAGTGAGATGCGAAGCAATATAAATATTAGTCTTATCTTGGCAGTAAGTAGCGGTGCTCAACTCTTAGTGTGTGTACGTGGTGGACTACGAAAGTCAATAATAGTTCAAACAATCTCGAGACAAAAATCTCAACTGTGAATACGTGCCATAAAAGTAAATTTCGTATTTTTATTTATTTGTAACTTTTCTTGAATATAAAAGGGAGGACAGACCTAAATTATTTAATTATTTAAAAAAAAAATTATCAATCAAAATACATTTTTATTTATTGTTTTTCTATAAGTATTTTAGAAAATGTAAATCTTATTGACATGTAAAATATACATACATGTAAATTACTCAATGTAATCATCTCAAACATGGCCGTCTTCTAATGACTGTTTTTTGTTATCATTGGTGTAGGAAAGCGGACAGCGCGAGGTAAACATTTACAGATTATATATATATATATATATCACAGTCATGCATGAAATAAAATCTGTGTGGTGTTTGCTGTTGGGTTTTGCTTTGGTCATTTTCTAACTCTTTATTTTTTTTACCATGTACATTGATTCTTGATTTTTGCAATAAAAAATATTTACAGCATGGTATTATATAAATATAATGACTTTGTATCTAAATTATATTATTATTATTATTATTTCTTATATTGAATCATGTAAAAATGTTACCCATAAACCTCTTAGGTTTCCATTACATTTTAAATTTTAAAAAACATTAAAAAAAATAATTAAAAAATGATCATCAACAATATTAGAAGGGTAGACATGGGTTTTCTTATTGTTTGTATCCACACATGTATGATGGTAAACTAAAAGCTAATGTGTACATAATTGGTCTACATTAAGCATTGAATAATAGTGTATATTTTCATTTTTCTTAAATAAGACAATTGGAATATATGTATTCCTGGTATTAGGCCACATTTCCCTCTCATCATTTGATCAATGTACTTCTGTCCCAGTCATCCCCTTCATTGTCTACCTTGAACTCTTTCTTTTATTATACTCTTCAGGATGTTATATATCATTTTCATACATATCTTATGCAGTGTCTCGCCTAAAATTAAAATAAATTAAAAGTGAATCTATAAATTACTTTTCATTAATCACTTATTACACATATTATAATTTATAGATTAGTTGTCTAATCACAAATTTTCTGCTTTAGATATTATAAAAATAAATCGTTAACAGCAACCCAGTCTTCCAATATTCTATAGAACAGCAATTTTATAGAATAGAAGCAGCTCTACTGTTCTACAGAACAGCACAGCTGGGCCTCTTATTGAATTATTAATACATATAACTTTTTTTCAATCATTAAGAGAATAAATAGCTTAGAACAATTTATAAAATTCTTCAAAAAATATTTAATAATATGAACAGTGAGTCAGCCTCACCCATTACTGTGCAGTTGTAAACAGCATTGGCAGCAAATTAATCTGCATTTAATACTATTTCAGTATATTCATTTACTAGCTTGAAAATATGTTTCTATTGTCTTTTTAAAAAATTTTATGATATATTTTTCTAGCTTTATGTTTTTACCACATGACCAGGTGCGTGCAGTGAGAATATTGAAGTATGACTTTTACAAAAACTTGTATTTCAGAAAAATAATAAAAATGAATATCAATATATGATATATTAATATTATAGAATAATATGATTTATTAAAATATGAATATTATGATATAATAAAATATGAATAATATCATAATAATTATGTTAGGAATATTACAAGATATATGTTTTATTTGGATTTTTTTTTCAATTACGTAAAAGGCATGCTTCAATGTTTCCACTACATGCCGCTGCACATTACTATTGTATTATATAAACTGGATGTCTTCATTTCATAATTTTTTTTAAAAAAAAAATTATTATGTGACAAAAAGTGTATTGATTTATGGGAAAAGGGTCTAAAATTATTATACAGGGATTTTCTGATTATTGGGGTTAGTCAACTATGAAATTAAGAATTTGGATTTTGTGTGTTTTAAAAATTTTGAATTATGACATTGTTTGAATTATCGACGTTCGAATTAACGGGGCTTTACTATACTACATGTTTCATAAATATTTATGTTTAACATTATACAATGCTTTTTGCTGCAAATGTGTTGTTATAGTATATACATATTTACTTTTCTTTTAACATTCAAGTTTACTTACTATCTTTATTGTTGTTTTCTATAACACTCCAATAATTAAGTTAACATTTTAATGTATTCAATAAAAATAGAAGAATTCATTCATTCCCTTTCTAACTACTCTTGTGATTGCATATTAAGCGCATTTTTTAAACTTTGCACTCATATTTTTAATACAATATAATTTTAATTAATAATAATAACAAGTTAATATTTAGAGGATTTCCAAATAAAAATTGGTATATCCATTTGCTTGGTCCACAAATCTAATACAAATAATGTATATACTGACATTTAAGGTGACGGTGATAGAAAGCACAGTACATGTAGACATTTATATAAAGAAATATGTATATTTCTGTTGAGGGGTTACTTGTAGTCAGAGGTGTGAAAAACTGATAATTTCAAAAAAAAAATGAACTTTGTATAATGTTTTTTCTTTAATACATAATATCAAGTTCTTACTCTGTGTTTTAAGTCATTTTTACGAATATTGCAAACAAAAATATTAATTCTGGACTAAGCTATCAGATTGATTGTTGACCCATCTCTTATTGCTTGACCACAATAACTTGGCGTGCGGCGACTTTGGAACTAAAACCCGCCCCGCCCGCACCGGCGGCAACCCCTCGCCCTGTCATTCAGTACAATTTTGTATTGCTCAGGAGCTGTGACATCTTGATTACCAATATACACTGAATTATTATTTCCAAAACATCCTCAACAGTCCGGGATGGTGCAAGAACAATTGCCAATGAAGTATTAAAGTTTTGCAAAGCTGAAAAAGCAAATAATGGACCGATATTACCATCTGACAGTTTGACAGATAGAACGGCCGCCATTACGGCTCGGTTTCTTTAGTGCTGCCTGACCAAATTTCTGTTAAAGGCTACGACACCGGTCACCGGACATTCTGTACATTATGTATTGTGTAATAAATTTACACCCTGGCAACTTCTGTTATGCGACAGGGACGCCCTCCCTCGCACGCCAATTTGTAATGGTCGCATTCTACAAATAGTGCCTTGCGGTGACCATCACTACTTACTGGTTTATCAAAAATCAATGAAACAAAAAGATTATTAGTTTGATAGTTTATCTAGCGCTTAATCGAAGTTTTTTTTTTCAAATTTAACAAATTGGCAGCCTCTGAAAGTTTGAGAAAGAAAAAGCGCTTCTTAATTGTTTGGAAAAAAATTTGATAAAAAATAATAATCCTTCCATTAAGCACTAGTTTTTGATGCCTAGAATATGCTGTATAAATTTCACATAAATCAATGAAGTAGTTTTGAAAATACAGTGGTCACCGACTTTGAAAACATAGCTTCAAGAAGGTATTTAAATTTTGAAATGAATATGTATATACAAATACAATTTATTAAATTACTTATGTGGAGTCATCTACTCCTGGGCTATATAATAGATTTCCTGCTGATGTGCAATGTCGATTTGCTGTTGTCTATGCATCATTCTGCTTTCTCAAGTGTTTTCAGGATTTTCAAAAAATTGATTTTTTGAAAGTCCTGACTACACGTAACCCCTCAAACAAATAATTTATTCTGCAGTTTTATTTAATGCATTATGATTGTTTTATTGTTTCCGAACTAGCACCCCTATGTTTCTAGAATGCATAATATAATTATGTATATTGTTATATTTTTTATTAATATAGTCTTATGAGCAGATGTTTACCAGTAAGCAAACCAATTGATTTGGGACAGTTACTGGTAAATTATACTGACGGTCCGTACATAAACCAAGACATTTACAAGTAAAGCAAAATTATAGGAGAACTGTCCTTGCATAAACTAAGACATTTGCAAAAAAGCAATTTTACAGGAGAGCTGTTTGAAATCTGGCTTTATGAGCATAAAAAAATGAAATTTTTTGTAGATATCTGAGTTTTCATAGGGACCATCGATATGAGAAATACAGCGATAAAGCACACACAATATTTGAATCAACTTAAATGATTTAACTAACTATAAATCATAGTAAGAAACATAAGCACAGTAAATAAAAAGTACTGTTTACATGTGTGTTTAATATAATTTTGCCATATCACATTTTGAATGTAATTTTTAAAAACTATTAATCCAATACCTATTTCTAACAATAATTTGACACTGTATTGCTCAGTTATAATATTTTCTTACAGATTGTTCCTAATTTGGTGCGAATATTAAAGAATTTAATTTTGGCCGGGTACTCTCCCGAACATGATGTCAGTGGAGTTTCTGACCCGTTCTTACAGGTGAGATACTTCATTATCTTTTGTCAATTGTCATTTTGTCATTTTTTATTATCTTTTGAAAATTTACAATTGCAGAGTCCATCTCTGGTAATGTTTTGATAAGTGTTCAAGAATTTATTTTATTTATTTAAATATATTTGAGTTATTTCTTATCTTTTCCATGTCACAACTTCTTTCACTAGGTTGAGCAACTGATTTAAAAAAAATTTCAGGTGAAAATTCTCCGTCTGCTCCGTATTTTGGGCAAAAATGATGCTGAAGCATCCGAAGCAATGAATGATATCTTAGCTCAAGTTGCCACTAATACCGAGACAAGCAAGAATGTTGGCAACACTATACTTTACGAGACTGTTTTATCTATCATGGATATAAAATCTGAGAGCAGCTTACGAGTTCTAGCCATCAATATCTTGGGAAGGTTTTTGCTGAATAATGATAAGAATATTCGTTATGTTGCCTTGAATACATTGCTTAGGACTGTGCATGTTGATACATCGGCTGTACAAAGACATAGGACTACCATATTGGAATGTTTAAAGGTAAAAAATATTATTTTACATTCTTATGCTACTTCAAATTATAATTTTGTGGCCCAGCAAGTGAATTATTCAAAGCACTTCAAGATTTTTTTTTATGTATATTGATAAAAAAATCTATAATTGGCATTGCAATTCACATTTATAATATTTTTTTAAATCGTATATTTCCAAAACAAATAAGCTTTTATTCTTATTGATTAATTTTTATATTGACAGGATCCTGATGTCTCCATCAGGCGGAGGGCGATGGAACTATCTTTTGCATTAGTCAATGCGCAAAATGTTAAAACAATGATGAAAGAATTACTTGCCTTCCTGGAACGCTCAGATCCCGACTTCAAAGCGCAGTGTGCAAGTGCTATTGTATTTTCAGCTGAAAAATATGCGCCAACAAAAAGATGGCACCTTGATACTTTATTAAAAGTTTTAATTGCTGTAAGTGATACGTCCTAGGGCTGATTAACTAACTATATCCTAACATCAAAAAGTATATGTATTTTAAATTATGTACACATCTACATACATTGTGAGGCTGAACTGTAGCGGCGTTGGATTATTTAACTAGGTCAGGTATTAAGTCAATCAAATCCCAACAAGCCATGTCGGTCTATGAGACTCTTTCTAACTCAGTAATACAGGCCTTCCGTGTTTGTGGTCTTTCAACCTCGGAGATAAAATAAAATTTATGTTGTCTGATTTTATAGTTCTAGAAATGTTTTTGGAGACATGATAACTACATGAAATCCAAGGGACCAATAAATAAAATTTCGTTAACAAATTCCCACGAGAGAAAAATTCTAATACATTTTATTGTATATAGTAAAAAATGCTGTAGCAAATATGTAGTTGCAGCTCTAAAAAAGCTCATAAATGATGCAAATAAGATGCCCGTTATCAGTTCAATGCAGTAAAACCCCGTTAATACGAACCCTGATAATTTAAAATTCACCGTAATTCAAAAATTTTCAAACCCACAAGTCCCAATATTTTAATTTCATAGTTGATTAACCCTGATAATGCGAAAACCCGGGTAATACGTAATTCAAAATAATTTTTAGCCCCATGTGCCATAAATCAATACATTTTAGTTCACATAATTTGAAATATTTTTTTAATTTGACAAAATTGAAAAAAAATCAAAAGTGAGTACAACAAATATGTAAATGTCGGATACTTTAGTAATAAAAATGTTGCCATATTTGTAATATCATAAAAAATGTTGCATTTTCGAAATGATTATTAAATATGCAAAAGTATTACATTACATTTTTCACAAAATTAATGTCTTTTTTCATCAATTTTATGGTTTTTGGCGAGTTTTGCAATCGCATCATGATTTTTTTATTTATTTTTTATACATTGAATTTCGAATTAACGGGGTTCCTCGTAATTCAAAAGTTTTTTGGGTCCCTCGAATTTCAAATTAACAAGGTTCTAGTGTATATGATTTTCATAATAAGACATTCTGCAAACAAATGAGGTTATTAGAAATGAGGTTATATAGAAATCTCAAACCAATGTGTAATCCTTGAGAAATTAAATTAATGACATTTAATTAATAATATAAGATAACTCATTCAGCGCAAAGTAAAATTTTGCACATTTTTATATGAAAGTTGTATTGTAGGGAATTATTTTTGAAAACAAAATTATACAGGTATGTACATAATTTTTCATCATAGTGGGGTTTGTTTTAATGAATGTATAACAAATGGGAAATTAAGGATGGTAATCTTTTCTATGCAATAAAAGGCATACTATGGTTCACAATATTATATTCTATAAAAAAGAAAAATAATGAAAATTATGAGATTAACTGCTTATAACTTCTTTCCCGTTTTCACGACAAAACGCCTGGGATGTGTCTTCATATTATTACTGATTTCTTTGTTTCTTGAGATTTCACATAAAACATCAGATCCATACTATGTTACAGCATTAAAATTACAATATTGCCTTATCCTGGCACAACCATCATCTCATCTGGTTAATCCCAGGACACCTTTGGATGCTGTCGATTCACATAAAACATCAGACCCATACTATGTTACAGCATTAAGATTACAATATTGCCTTATCCTGGCACAACCATCATCTCAT
Organism: Agrypnia vestita; assembly: GCA_016648135.1. Classification (NCBI taxonomy): domain Eukaryota; kingdom Metazoa; phylum Arthropoda; class Insecta; order Trichoptera; family Phryganeidae; genus Agrypnia; species Agrypnia vestita. Next base: position 100,860 of record JADDOH010003961.1, on the reverse strand, counting down.
CTGGTTAATCCCAGGACACCTTTGGATGCTGTAGATGCACATAAAACATCAGACCCGTACTATGTTACAGCATTAAAATTACAATATTGCCTTATCCTGGCACAACCATCATCTCATCTGGTTAATCCCAGGACACCTTTGGACGCTGTAGATTCAAAGAATTCCAGTCAGTATTGACACATAGAAATGGTGGCATTTCAAACTCTTTGTATTGCCACTCGAACTTTTCGCTATCCGATTAGGTAGCCAGTGTAGCTTCCTGTTATACCTGAATGCTATCTGCTTGTTTTGCTCATCTGTGAATCTTACATTACGTATTATAATCTTTAACTTAAGTAAACTAAAATATTAAAATTTTAAGGATTAGGGAAGAAGGAATCTTAAAAAATCTTGAAACAAACATCTTCTGTGTATAGTTTTCTGGGATATTCTGCCGTGTATATGTGACCTCTCTGGCTATGGACGGCTGATGGCGGGCTGATGGACCCCGCAATGGGATCCAGGACATTTCAGCCGGAAGTCAAATTAATATCTGAATGTGCTTATGCGACAAGTTTTAAATTAAAAAACAGTGATATAAGAAAAATTGTTGTTTACTATTTTTTTACAACACATAAATTATTGGAGAAACATAAATACACTTTTTTTAAATACTACACTTAAAACATTTAAAATTCGGATAATAGTACGCGAGCACGACTTGCTCTCGGGCGTTCCATATATTTTAAGCGTCGGCACTCTGTATGGTTATCTCGTTTCCTCGCAACCCTTTTGTCTTGCAAAAAATACGTAAGGAAATATGCTTGTGCAATGTTTATCTGATATGAGGTTTGTTCATGTCTTGCTCTCGTATTAAAATAGCATGATCTATCGATGCAATTCGACACTTTGACAGTTTGAAAAACGGATGACCAGCCTTAAATTTTGCCAGATTCAACTCTCAATACAAGTTTAACCTAGAAAAGAATAGGAAATAAAAAATAATGTCAAAATGTGGAATATATTGGTTAATACCCACGCACTACCCGTATTTGCACCGGATTCGTCAGAACAACGGAAAAAATAGAACTACTGTTCTCTCGCATTGGTTTTTGACACAATTATTCAAATATTCTGCCATGTGTCCAGTTTTATGATATCAATGCACTTCACACCAGTGACTACCAACAAAAGATATATACAAACACATGGCAGAACAAAAAGTAAATGGAATTTAAAAAATACAGAAACCTGCTATTAAATTTTTTTTAAAGTAATTCACATTTAAAAAAAATTGTCTTACAGGCGGGCAACTATGTTCGTGATGACATGGTATCATGTACCATCCAATTGGTGTCAGGTTGCGGAGATGTGTCTCTGCAGGCTCGTGCGGCCCGACGGTTGTGGACCTCGCTCAGTGCAGCCTCAGCCCCTGATCGCCAGCCCCTAGCGCAGGCCGCAGCTTGGGTCATTGGGGAGTATGGGGACATGTTGGTAGACCCCAATACTGCTGACGCTGAAGGTATTGTAATTCCAATTGCATGACAAAGCATATTAAAACCATGCAGAAAAAACGATTTCAGATTTTTTAATATCAAATACATATGTGTATGATTAACACATAAATACCTACTTTGCATTATAACATATGTATTACTATGACATAAAAAATTCTTATTTATGTACACAAAGTATACAATGTATAGTGCATAGTCATAAAGTTTGCTTTATTTCTTAAAGATTCCGGTAATCCAAATTTTTTTTAAACCGAATGGGCTCGGTTTTTAATTGTTTGGATTATAGGGACTGTACTATACATAGTTTATGATCAATAACTAGTATGTACAATTCTATGCAATAGATTGTGATTCATGATTTGTTATCTTTTTTCAGATGATATTGAAACACCTACAGAGGAGCAGATTGTTGATGTTTACCAGAAACTGTTGTGGTCTACACAAATGTCAGTCACAACAAAACAATATCTACTCCTGTCATTAGCAAAATTGTCTACGAGATTTACGCATGGAGATGAGTAAGTCATTTTTATTTTCAAGTTTGCTTCTACATACCCTTAAATAAATGTATCATGTCCTCTCCATTTTATTTAATTAAACTTAAAAATTAATTATAGTAACATTTATTATTTTATTTCATAAATTTTATACTAAACAACACAATTTAATACTTACTAATACATATATCATGTTATCTTGTTCTCTTATAATAATATATTATATTGGGTCAATGCATTTTTAAAATAATGTTATTACATAACCAAAAATGAAAACATAATGTACAGTTATCATTGGGTGGCGTAGTCACCGTCATCGTCAATTACTGTTTTCTATTTGCTTGGAAGACACTCGATTCTACGGACGAATAGTGTCCAGTGTCCTAGTGGTGCTTTCGTTCCATACTACAGCCGCCAGAAGAGCCTGGTCATCAAAATTTTAATAACGACCTGTTCCTCACTTGTCATCTCAGTTAGTATCACTAGCTTTGAAGCGAACAAACCACCCTCGCCACGTCCTTTCGTTAATCGTTCCTTCACCAAGAGATCCTTGAGATCACAAAATGACTCGAATGCTTTTCACCCTTTCTCGAAGTAGTACAGCATAATCTGGCGTATATGTGTATGGTTTACAATACGCATTTTAATTTTCTAACCCTATTTTTCTTTGGTTTATTTGTTTGATAGTTATGAAAAACATCATCATCTTGGATTGCACACAGCTTAGACCCATGCTGTGCAAATGGGTTTGCTGCAAAGTATCAAAACTTCCCATTATAGAATTATATTATAACAGATCTTAATTAAATGCAAAATAATAAAACAAAGTCACAAAAAAACGGTCTCTAATTATGCATCAACCTAACATGATCTTTTACCATGTTGGTATGTTCTGTTTTTTCATATTTTACCTTACTTTATTTTCCCTTTCAACATTTAAAAATTGTGTGAACCTTAAATATTTAATAATCATTATTAAAAGCTTGCCATTCTATAGGAAAACTCGTCAGATCATCGACACATTTGGTTCGCATTTGAATGTGGAACTTCAGCAGAGAGGGGTGGAATTTTCACAACTGTTCAGGCGCCACGCACCACTACGGGCTGCCCTCCTGGAACGGATGCCACCTCTGGAGATTCAGCACAATTCTGCCAATGAGGATGCAGCTGATGATGTTGCGATACACTGTAATGGGGATGATAGCTCAACTGTCAATAGCCCCACGTCCCATCGCATAGAAGAAGAGGTATAATCGCATTCCATTCCAGTAAGAGTATTTAGAAAGGATGGAGCACAATTAAACGAGCTTGTCAATATTTTAATTTTTTCCCTTAAGCCTTATTTTGAAATTGTCATTTATAGTCCGTCCAACTTATCTGGAGAATAAAGGAGGGCGTCCCAATCGTTGTGGTGCTGCCCATAGTCTAAAAATTATCTCATTTTTAGGGAATTTTTTGCAAATTCGTTTTTTCTTAAACAATTTATTAAGCAGTATACGACACGATAAAAAACAAAAAATGTAAACTAATGTACAAATAAATTCATCAAAATATACATTCGCAAAATACACGTCACCAAATGGCGTTTTTTCAAAATCAAAGAAAAATACAATTTTCAGAAAAATAAAACCAAACAATAATAATCCTTTTAGGCCGGCGCCACATTACGCAGATATTCCGCCGCGTCTTTTCCGTTGCGCCAAATCGGCAAAGCAAATAGATCGACCGATCATCCGCGTAGTGTGTTTAATAAGCGCATATTGTATGGAAAGAAATATAGCGATGTTCCGCGACAGAAGAGACGCGGCGGAAGATCCGCGCAGTGTGGCGCCCGTTTTATTCGGTGTCTCATATCTAATAATCTGACCTCCATGTTTAACTCAGTAACACCTAAGGATATCAATCGGTTTAGGGCCGTTGTATAAACTTGGTTTATAGTAATGTTTCGTTCAAAGCACAGATATTTTGCGTTTTCCACCGATCAAACAACTCACTTAAATGAACTATTGCTACAAAGTTGATGCAACCAGTCTTTAATGTGCATAAACAAAAAAGTTTATTTTTGAAAAAAAAAGATGTTTATACAAATGAACACGTTAGTTTCCCCTCCTGCATTGACAATTATGAAGCACTGACCTTTAGATACTGGTTTGAATACACCTTCGACATCTTCACTTTGCCTACATTTGTCTGCTGTGTGTGAGGTATGTATATATGTTTCATTTAGATATATGACTGGCCGCCGATTCAAAGAAGTTTCATTCTTCCTTAATTCATACAAGAATTTTGCTCTCATGGCACATATTAATTATATCATTGCGTTCTATAAGCACCTTATGGTTACTTTTAGTCTTTCGAAAACGAAAACCTAGCTTATGCAGTAATTTACGTAATATCTCACGATATCCTTGAAAATTTATGTTTTCTTTCAATACCTTTTGCAGTTTACTTAATCTAGGTAACTCTTTCTTAAAAGTACAAAAATCGTGTATCTTTCGTCTGATGATTCCCAAATCAAAGTCATCAATATCAATTTTTCCACTTATCCTTTTTCTTTTTTTTCCGGGTGTAGATATTTTAATGCCCATTTCCACGGCCGCTTTACCTTCTTTAACTATTTTATAATATGCCAATTGAGAAAATAGAAATTGTATAATAGTAAAATAAAAAACTAAGTATGGGAAAATCATTATAACTGCATGGCAGCACTAACCTGAAACGGCGGCAATACTGGGCAATACATCTTTGAACAAAATCAAACGGTATAATTGGGGCTTTTAGACGTTGTTCCTCTTCAAAAAACGTGTGCATTTTCAAGATTATTTCCCGAACACCGCTTTTAATGGTTTTTGGCATGGTGACAGTCTAAAATTTTCTTAAAAAACTATCGAAACAGTCGTGAAATCCTCTGTAAACAAAGTCTGTCAAAGGTCTGTCAGCTGTAGATAATCCAATATGGCGTCGTTAGTTCCAAATTTGGCCATTCTTCAGATAAGTTAGACGGACTATACATATTATTTTTACTATTTTGATGATGTTTTTTTTATTTTTATTCTTAGGAAGGTTGTGTCGATCCCTCAACCTGTTTTCAATCACTTGAAGAATGTTGATAACCTATTTTCTTTATCAATGTTTCTGTAGTTTCTTACGATGTAATGTATTTATTATACAATTTTATTTTTCCTTCCAGAATGCTCTGTTAGATCTTTTGGGTGGTACAGATATTATAAGCAATGGAGACACTCTACAAATCTCACAAAAAAGTATTGTCATTGATACTAATGGCTCTTCCAATAACCAGGTAAATCTGTACTATTTTGAAAATAGCAATATTTACACTTAAGGCGGTACATTCACTGCGAATGCATATTTCGGCGTTTTTTACGAAAATGTGGGTTTTCATTATTCATTTATATCAGAATTTATATGATAGATTGCAATTTTTTAGGGCGATAACTTAGATAGAACCTTTGTTCTTATATAAAAGTAATAAACTGAACATTGTTTATAATAAATAAGAAAAATATAAGCATTAGTCCACAGGCCGCGGCAAAAAAAACGTTTTTAATGTTCCCGGGCGACGATTCGTTCGTTGAAAATTTGTATGTAAGCATACTATGTTTTTTTATACATATAAAGTTTGCTTAATTATCTAGAATCCGTACGTAGGATATTAAGAAATATTCAATATTAATAAAAGTAATAATATTTTAAAAATGCTAGAAATTTTTACGATTTTGATGCTTTTCAAATATTGTTTATTCATATAAAAAGATGATTTTAAACGATATATTGTATCTATATTCGCACTTTGAGTCTTCATTCACTATAAAAAAGCTACATTTTTTATTAAAAATACGTTAATTATTATTTTAAAATAAAAATTCTAAAGTGTGAAATGTGTCAAGAAATAGCGCAGTTTTGAATCAGATGCCGCGTGCCGTGCGGGAGAGGCGGACGTTTCTCTGTGGTCCATACACTTTTTCATAAAAAAATCACTTTAAAACGTGTTTTTATGCTAAATTTGACATTAGTTCAAAATAATACCATGTTATATATTCGAAAGCAATCTATTCGTTGCAGATAATGAGTTTTTTTAACTAGTTTGATATTATTTTGCTTTTCTACTGATAAAATCACGTCGAACTTGCGTCATGTGCGTGTTTTGGTGACGGCAGTATATTCGCGAAGATGTCATTGTAATTTATAAAGTCAAGTAAGATATTAATTTACGACATAATTTTTAAAATATAGATTAATGGTTGTTAATTTTCTTTTTAATTCAATACATATTGTTGGAGTAGTTTTTTGTTTATTTTAGATAAAAAAATATTTGAATTAAGTTTAATTCACAGGTCTTTTGACATTTCAGTCGGAAGTCAAAATAATATCTAAATCTGCTTATGCGACATAAGTTTTAAATTAAAAAACAGTGATATAAGAAAAATTGTTGTTTACTATTTTTTTATAATACATAAATTATTGGAGAAATATAAATACGCTTTTGTAAATTCTAGACTTAAAACATTTAAAATTCTAATAATAGTGCGCGATCTTGACTTGCGTTCCCACATATTTTATATGTCGGTACTCCGTATGGTTGTCTCATTTCCTCGCAACCTTTCTGTCTTGCATGACATGTAAATAAATACGCTCGTGCAAGGTTTATCTGATACGACGTTTGTTCATGTCTCGATCTCGTATTGAAGTAGCATGATCTATCGATGCATATCGCCGCTTTTGACAGCTTGAAAATTGCTTGTCCCGCCTTAATAGATGAAAATAAAAATAAGAAATAAATTGAACATAAGTATATGTCATTGGTCAGAGGGAGAAAGAAGTGTATGACGGTTATCCCTCAAACATAAATAAAGTCCTACAATATTTCTCTTTTCTATGGTCCAACGTGACGATGACAATTTTGCCATAATTTTACATCAGGATGCTGTGGGAGAACAAAATTAATAAATGCATATGAAATAATCTTTTTTCTATAAGCTTTAAATACAGCATTAGTACTTATTTCATGTAATTTTAGTTGAAACATGAGAATTTGCGCCAGGGCCCAAATTGGACTTCATAAATATAGGTATTTACTTTGAGAGAGATATGTGAAAATATACAAATCTTCTTATTTAAGTATGACAAACACCGAATACCGACGTGTACCTACGTCTCGTTTATTTTGTATTTTAATTTTTGTCTATTAAGTGTCGGGATAAAGATCTGACATCCCAATATTGCTATTTTCAGAATAGCACAGTATGTCACTAAATTCATTGACTAGTTGATTTCTTTATCCCTTTATTTAACAGCGTTCTAGCATTTACTTTTTGTTTACTCTCCAACAGAACTTACTGGACCTTCTGGGAGGACTAGATCTGAACACACCCTCTCTTCCAGTCAACGTGGACAATTCCTTTGACATGACCCGTCACACTGATGTTATGATGAACTCTACAATGGCCGCTAGTCTTGTCAATAACAATATGACTTCAACGCCGCAGATGTTTGGCCTGGGTTCTCCTGTACAACATAACAATTCTAATTTCCTTGTTGATGGATTGTTCTCTTCCAACATCAGTGAACCTAAAGGTAATTACTACACACATATTCTCCTTCCATATTCAATTGTGAGATATTTTTCTTATAGAAATGGGTTTTTTATTTTTGGGAAGATGTACAGTATTACTTTATTTTTTAAAAAGAACATTGCAAGACCCCCTGTTTAACATTAAAAGATATTTTAGGGAAAACAATATTTGATTTTTTTAAATCATTAATCTTGTTTTCAGTATGTACTTACACAAGGAAGCTCCCTCACTGGTGGGGAATTATTAGACCTCTTTGCATTTAAGAAAACGATTGAATTAGTATGTATAAACCGTGTGTACGAGACACATTGTTTCGTTGCGTTAGTGTTTGTACCCATAAACATCAACACAACGAAATAATGTGCAGAGTACGCAAGGCTTATGCTTATTAATTAGATTGTCTTTCTTAAATGGAACGACGAATCTTAAAGAATATGGATGCAAATTTTGTGTCAGATCAGTCAAACGGTATAGATTTGTATAGAAAATATATCAGGGGGAGGAAGTGAGGTAAAGTTGGAGGGGGAAAATGTTAACTATGTTACTCGCCAGGTCCTAAAGAACAAGTATGCAAAATTTGGGTCAGATCTGTCAAACGGTATAGCGGTATAACGGCTTACACACGCTAATTCGATTGTCTTTTTTATGGTTGGACATTCATTTTGCCAACTATCAAGTTTGACGTATTGCGTCGATCATGCTCTTTCAAGACATGACCGAGATGCCGTCTGAACCCAATATCGAATAAGCATTGCACTTTCGTTATATATTTACGTATTCGTTGCTAGAGGGAAAGGTTTTGATAGAAAGAGATGACCGTATATTCTTCGATGTCGAGCGCCAACAGAATATTCACAGAAACATCCAGGTGTCGCCACGGCACTGCTATTTGTGTCAAAACGTTTACTTTCAACAAATGCTTGCATTTTATTTGAATCAAATTATTACTTTCTGTGTTAGAATTTAAAAAATATTTATAACACTGCAATCCTTTTTAAATCGTAATGCATATCGTAATATAAAACAAAAAATAATTACATGTTATCAATCAATTATAATCAGATGCGATGACAATGCGCATGTGCGGTATGTCTTTTGAGTCTTTTTCTTGAATAGTATAGAATTTTCAATTTTCGAGGTTGGATTAATCATTGATGACATAAATGATGATCATAAATGACACACTTTCAAAGCAATGAAACAGCCAACAAATTCGTACCGTCGCTGTATATATAATTAATCCTATGTGCCGTTTTAGTACATTCTGAGATAAACAAATGAAACTGTTTTAAAAAATAATTGCACAGACTAGATTTATAAAAAATATTTTAAGGGTCTAGAAATTTTGAAAAATCAAAAAAAAAATTTTTTGTATATATATTGTAAGTTTAGACATTCAAAATTATGTCCTCAAAAGAATTTTTCAAAATTCCAATTATTTACCGAGATACAGCGATTTCGGTGACGCGACAAGTAAGGGGTCCGACCAGAAAAAATCAAACAATAGAGAGTAGATGTTGCCCGACTACCTGCGGATGGATTACCCCATAAAACCTTTTTTATACTCTATACCTAAATAATGTATATTTAACTAATATGAACATTTTGAAGTGGAGGAAGTTCCATTGTATGGAGCAGGAATCGCCGATTAAAAATATGTAAGTATACCGCACTGAAACTTTACTCAAAACTTTAAATGCGTTTTTCTAGAAACTACATTTTTCAAGCTGGCGTGCATGATATCTCAAGTTCTACTAAACCGATTTATTTAAATTTTTGTGTGAACCTTCTTTATACATCCCTCTATAGCCCCTAGCAGATTAAAGTCGAAATTTTTATTTTTACTATTTAAAAAGAAAATTAAACTGTTAAAAAAAATGTGAAAAAAAAAATTTTCAAACGGCCGCCATTTTTAAATTTTTTTTTATTCTTGTTTCTCCGAGGTAGGGGCGATAGCAACATCTTTATGTATTAAGAATCCGTTAGATTTTTTGTTTCAGATGACCACAAGGGTCGGAACCACGCACGCCAGAACCCCCCAATTTACCAGCCGATAAATTTTCGAGTTTTTAATTTTTTATTATTTTTTTATTTTTGATGTATTCTCAAAATATAAATAAACTAATGTTATAAAAATGTTTACCAAAAATATTCATTGTTTGTTTTTTAAAAAACTCTTTACTCTAAACTCTCTAAAAAACGCCCGAAATTCGTGTCCCTAGACTAGAATACCACCTTAAATAATTACTAGGCAGACATTCCAGATGAACGGCAATGTTTTTTTAGCATATCTCCATTATTTATATGAAAAATTGACAAATTGATTTGTTCATCTCAGAATGTACTAAACTGCACATTGGCTTTATTATATACAGCGATGATATAAAACCTTATTATATATGATATACCAATTGCTTTCGATAGTATAATATAATATTAACTCATATTAAGGCTGGACATCCATTTCGCAAACTGTCTACTGTGAAATTGCGTTGATAGATCTTGCGCTTTCAAGACGTGCACGGGGGTGCCCTCTGAGTAAATCAAATAAACATTGCACTTTTGTCACATATTTACAGTTTTGATAGAAAGAGAAAGGTCATCAATTTCGAGCGCCAGTAGAATACCCAGGTGTCCCCGCGGAACTACTATCTATGTCAAAATGTTTACTTATTTTAACTTGTGACAAATGCTCGTATATTATTTGAGTCAAATTATTATTCTCCGTAAAGATTTTAAGAAACATATTAATAATTCTGAACTCCTTTTTAAATCAATGCACATCGATTACGATTGTCATATTAATGACAATCACAAAATAATTATGGACACGCGCATATTTATTTATTTATTGAATTTTTATTATTAACAGACATAGTCATAGCCAGCTTGGAATCCATAATTAGTTCTATGATGGCTTAGAAACAACAGTTCATTATTTCTACAGAAAGGGATATTGAATTTTATTTGGCCCAGTAACGAAGGCACATCAGTGTGGCCATGTAATATTTTGTATATGGTGATTAAGTCAGTGTTTCTCTACGTTTTTGGAGGTTATAAATTTTTAACATCGACTCAATTTCACTGTATGAGTAGTCTCCTCTATCCAAGCCCATCATCCATGCGACTTTTCTTAAGAAACAATGTTGTACAGATTCGATATGACTTATTTGGTTTATATAGAAGGGAGACCAAATCACAGAGGCATATTCTAAGATAGGACGGACAAGTGAACAGTAAAGAGTTTTGACCTTGTAAATATTTGTGAAATCAGAAGACATTCTATCAAGGTTCGAAAAAATCCAATTTTTATAATAAAAATCAAAAAATCAGATCTTTTGATATATATCTGATATATATCAAAAATTGGATATATATCCAAACTTTTTTTTCTCCTTTTTTGTACACGTCGATTGATACAAATTGATAATTAGGAAATTAATTTTTTTATTTTGTATTTATTATTTATTAAATAAATGAATTGCATACTGAAAAAAACTTATATATCGTCACTGTATATATAATAAAGCCAATGTGCCATTTAATACATTCTGAGATGAATGAATCCATTTGTCAATTTTTCATATAAATAATGGAGATATACTAAAAAAAACATTGCCGTTCATCTGGAAAGTCTGCCTAGTAATTATCAAAAATATATTTTATTAATCTACTCTGTACAATTTTTTTAAAAACAGTTTCATTAGTTTATCTCAGAATGTACTAAAATGGCACATAGACTTAATTATATATATAGTGACGATATGCAATATATATATATATATGTTATAATGAAGGTTTTCACGGGTGTTAGAAATGTTAGTATTAATTTCTTTGGGGGTAACCCGCGTCAAAATCTGGTCCTCAGAAGGACCATTCGTCAACCGACGTTTCGTTACCAAGGTAATAAGCTTCCGATACGAACGGATGTGCTTGCACTGCCCCTCGTGACGGAAATTTATTAACAAGAAAACCTGAAGATGCCTGTTGTGATTCAGGCGAAACGTCGGTTGACGAATGGTCCTTCTGAGGACCAGATTTTGACGCGGGTTACCCCCAAAGAAATTAATACTAACATATATATATATATATATGAGTCATAAAAGTTGCTCTTTCTAATGTAGTGTTATGGGTGTGTTTGTTTCTTTGTGTGAAATAATAAATGGATTATATGAAGCAAATTAATTAAATTAAAAAATAACCGTAGCACTTTTTAAAATACAACTAGCGCCATCTAGTAACAACTGCAGATATTTAAAAAAAAACCTGTAGCATTTTTTTTAAATACAACTAGCGCCATCTATTGACATTCGAAGAAAGTTTTCTTGGATATATATCAAAAATAAAAATCGAGTCATAAATATTGTGATATAAATCATGATATATATCCTCGAACCCTGCATTCTATTGACCAAGAGTTTTAAGGATTTATTTAGCACATAATCTATTTGTTCATTAAATGTAGGTTTACAGCCCAGAATAGCTCCGAGGTCCTTGATAGACTTGACTACATCCAATTTTCTATTTTGTAGTCAAAGGAAATAGGCGTTTTTGATCTATAAAATGGTATTATTTTACATTTGTTTATGTTAAATTCTAGGCCGTTTACTTTACACCAATTGTCAAAGGAGTCAATATCAGATTGAAGGAGTAGGCAGTCTTGGGTAGTGTTAATTGTTTTAAGAATCATATTATCGTCGGCAAAGAGCCAAAAGCGAGTATATGTGAATACATTTACAATATTGTTTAATATTACAGTATACATTATGATTTGAACAGTATTTCAGAATTATTGTTTTTAAATTCTATACAGTAAGTAATAATACGACTTAAATAAAATACGAGAATTTGTCGAAAGTTAAAATAATAAACATTTTGACATACGTGGTGTCACGACATAACATGTCATGACATAAATGATCAAGATATGCGCGTCGGCGTAATTATTTTGTGATCGTCATATTACGAGTTGATTTAAATATTGATTTAAAAAGGAGTTCAGAATTAATAATATGTTTCTTAAATTCTTTACGGAAAATAATAATTCGAATCAAATAATATAAGAACATTTGTCAAAAGTTAAAATAAGTAAATATTTTGACAGAGGTAGTAGTTCCGAGGGGACGCTTGGGTATTCCGCATGGTATTCCGCTGGCGCTCGAAATCAAAGAATATATGACTATCTCTTTCTATCAAAACCTTACTGTTTTAGCAATGTATACTTAAATATGTGACAAAAGTGTAATTTTTATTCGATTTACGCTCAGATGGCATCTCGCGCACGGCTTGAAAGCGTATGATCTATCGGCGTAATTTGACAGATTCAATAGTTTGTGAAACGGATGTCTAACCTTAAGATCTCAAGGAGATATTTTAAGTATATTATAGATATCTCACAGAGACGAAGCTGTATTTATTATGGGAAAGTAGGTATATAGATAAAGTATATTGCTCTCAAAATTCCGTAAAAAATCCATGTAGATTTTCTCATTAGCGACATCTGTGGGGATTTAGGGGAATGAAAATGGCTTTGTATAGGCCGCATGGAAAGGCGCTTACAACTCATATGTGAAAGCTTTCCACGCAATTTGAACATATATACAACATCCAAAAAATGAATAAGCATGGTATATTCTATCATGGGTGGAAATGGCGAATGTTACAATTGTGTAAAGTGATCACTTAAGTCCTATGTACACCCAAATGACTTCTATATACCTACTTTCCCATAATAAATACAGCTTCGTCTCTGTGAGATATCTATAATATACATTTATTGATTAATAATGTCTCTGTGACATAAATCCAGCACTGTTCTGAAAGATTTGAAGAAACTCAAAATATTCAGATATTTTAAAGGTCGCTGTAAAACTATCCCCTCTTGGCCTTTCGCTCGATTACAACCAATAATATTTTCAAGTTGACAAAAAATTTGTTATATATTTAAGTAAATATATGGACGTATTTTTGCACGGAACTAAAATTATTTTGTTACACATATTAACGAAATTTTGCTATATAAGTGCATTTTTGTATGAAAAATTTATCGTAGGGGATTAATTTTAAAAAAAATCCGATTCATGTCATTTTTCGGTATAACGGGGTTCGTTATAATGAGGTTCTACTTTATCTTTAAATGGGTAGTTATTACTTTTGTAGCACGAACACACGAAGAGGTTATGAGAACTTCATTTACGGCGTATCCATCAATAAAATCTGCCGGATAATCCTCCAACAAAAACATAAAAGAAATTTGTAGCGGCTTCACTACAAAGTCAAATCATAATGCTGCTGCGTGGACGTCCCTACATATCCATCGGAAGCGGCCCTGTTTAAACAAAAACAACAAAAATTATACACTGTCGTTCAACAAACAAATGTACTGCTATCAGATTAAGTTATTCCAAATTGATAATTTACCCAATAAACAGGGTTGCGAGTATCATACCGTGTGTACTACGCCATATTGTATGGGATCTCCGTATAGACAAAGACCCTGTCAAAAAATATCAAAAAATCTAGACGGCTTGTAATAGACAACACGCGGGTGCGCGTATGGCATAATTTAATGACCTCTCGGGTAGGTACCAATATTATAGTGCGGGGCGTAATGTGGCTCTTTTGAAATGGTAGATGAAATTACATTATTTGAAAATTTCGTATTATTGCAAATTTTGAATTATCGGTATCAGAATTAGCGGTAATTTTACTGTAGTTGCAACTTGCAGCTGCTAATGTTAAAATAGAACTAAAATAATTTCAAAAGTAATGAAATCTCATTATATTTATGTTCAAGTCTTTATTTTATTTATTAATGCTTTTGTGTAATGTCTTTACTTTATTTTGATCATTAAAAATTTTACATTTATCATAATTATTTTCAGAACTGCCCTCTATGACTGCTTTCAACAAAAATGGGCTTAAAATCATGTTTGCCTTGGAGAAGAGTACTGAACAAAGTGACACTGTCAAGATCACAATGACTGCGAGCAATAGCCTGCAATCCACAATGACTGATTTCTTGTTCCAGGCCGCTGTGCCCAAGGTAATGTACACACAACTTTTTTGTTACACCATCCACAAAAAAATAATGAATACTTACTATATTTTTGCACAAATTATTTACAAAATTTATATTTTCAATATTCGCCCGTTGTTGCGTCACTCAGCGCAAGGTGACGGGATAAAAAGTAATCATTTAATGGACACGAGGCGATCAACTGATCAAGGAGGTATCAAGAAATGTATAAACAACTTACGAAAGAAAGAACACAGAAGCGGATAACAGATTTCCTAATCAGTAGGCTCCCCGATTATCCGGGATGGATGGTGAAAAAAAATCCCGGATAATTGAATTCCCGGTTAATCTAAAAGCATAGAGAAATTGTCTAACAATACAGAAAAGTTCAAATAATCACGCGCCATTCGCACCTACTGTCTGAATGTCATGCACATGTGTGTTTATGCAAAAATTCTTAGTGGGTTTTTTCTTGAAAATCATTATCATTTCCGATCCGGTTATATTAACATTGTAAATTTGCTCTGGCATTAAATTTTTGGTTTTTATAAATACTCAAAATTTACAGGTGAATTCTCAGGCATCATATCATCACTGCTTAATTTTTTGTCATGAGAGGTAATTTTTCAGATGCCTTGCCTTTTTTAAAACCGTGTTACGATCCAGAAGAAAAGACTCACCCTTCAACATCAATTCTTCTAAAAATATATTACTTTGACTGTGCAAATAAAATAAAAACTGTGGCACCTTTGACTGTGCAAGTAAAATAAAAACTGTTGCAACTGTGTAGCGTTGCCGTTATAAATTAAGCACTCTATTACAAGGAGTAATAATGATAACTGGACGCAACTAAATTTCTGTCTTTTATTTAATTTAGGTATTATAAGTTTGAGAAAAACAGTGGGTTTCTAGGGCATTATTTATATTTTAACATGTCTAAATAAGTTTCGATTTCATTTTCGACCGAAACCAGAACAAAAGTCAAAATTCGATTATGGCTAAAAAATCTAGTTTCGGTCGGTCTCTACTTTGATTATATTATCAATATGTATAATAACTAATTCAACTGTCTCATTCTCACTATTACAAAACAGTTCATTCTTCCATCTAATTATATTCAACACATCAATGCACATCACAAATTATTCTGGGTGTCTTCAATTTATATGTTCTCACTTTATTTTTGCTATGTGCTATTGCTAATTTCACATTACTTAATTTTTTATGTTGAATCAGCCATCTATGTACCATGATTTTTACTCCCTTTCTTTTAACTCGTGGGGTCTGATTGCTTGCTTGTCTGACGAAAAAAATTTGGATCGATTTTTAACCCTTTTCCCGTGATCCAATCGAGCTGAAACATTCAAGCAGACTCGTGGCGACGATCAAGAAGATCTATCAAATTTTCGTTAAAAAAATTAATAATTATAGTGTAATTTTGGATTTTTCAAATTCAAATTCAAAAACTCAGTAAGTTGTATGAAAATACTCCGACGCATCTGGTAGACACGAAACCCGAAAATGAGAAAGGGAGTATTGTAAAAACTTGGTTTTTATGGGTTAGTTTTTTTAAAATTATTTCTGTACTTTGTTTAAATTAGGGATGCATCCAATACCGATATATCGGAATCGGCGATATTAATTTGCCGATACACCGATATATTCTGAATTTCGCACTATAGACAATCTATGTGTAAAATCGCCATCCTCACGCTTATTTCATTCATATGTAAACGTGGCACAATTTATGTACACTCGGGGAATCCCCGCGTTTTGTAATTTTATTCCGCTAGTTGCTTGTTGTCAGTTGTTGCTTCAGGTGCATAATAAAATAAATAATTAATTTCTTTGTTGTTGTGTCGGCGCCACAACCAAGTACAAGTTCTGAGCCATCTATGAGACGAGGGATATGGAGCGTTTGTAAAAATATTATTAAAGAGGCTGAAAAAGATGAGCCTCTCTTTCTTCTGAGTACTGATTCTCACAAAGAAGAACTAGAGAGATATCTGAGATCACTCAATATATCAAGAGAAGCAGATCCTTCATTTTCTCTTGCGCAGTGATGTTTTTTTTTTTATTTGAATTTGAAAAAATTTGAAATTTGAATTTTTTTTTTTTTGAAATTTGAATTTTTGAATTTTGAAAATTTGAAAAAAATGGCACAAAAATATTTCAGTTTCTAAATGAGTTCTGTCGCATCAGAAAGGCTATTTATTCTCAATGGCGGTTCTCATCCAAACAGACTTACAAAATCGACTTTCACCGAATAATTTAAAAATTTGTGGTTCCTGAATAAAAATCGCATAAGTGTGAATGTTAATTATTAATTTCTAATCTGAACGTAATATTCTTTTAAATTACAATTTTTAAAACTTCATTATAGAGTAAGAATTCTAAATATAAGTAATTTTGTCTGTTTTTAATCTAAACCCACAACTTTTAACACCTTTTAAAATCTTCACTGTCCGCATCAGTAGATATTGGTATCGTCAATACTTTTGTATAAATATCGGTATCGGTAGAAGTGCATATCGATGCATCCCTAGTTTAAATATGTTTATGTTTGTGCACATAGGTTTTTAACCCTGTAACATCTCTTAAATAATTAAATAATAATCTCATTTTCAGACATTCCAACTACAAATGCTGTCTCCATCAGGAACTGTTATTCCGCCCCAGGGGGAAGTGACTCAAGTACTCAAAATTACAAATACAACCAAGGTGAGCACTATTATTCGCATTATTGTAATTTCTATTGAGAAGAGTTGAGTCGTATATTTCCAAACACCGCTAACTCCATACCAAAGAAATTTACAGCAGGTCTGTAGATAATAACATCTCACACAATAAGGTATTGACTGCTGACTTGACCTGCTGTAAATTGCTTAGGTATGGAGTTAACGGTGTTTGAACATGTACGACTCAGTTGTCTGATTTAATTTTTGTTATATTATTCTTAAGGCGGTACATTCACTGCAAATGCATATTTCGGCGTTTTTTACGAAAATGTGGGTTTTTATTATTCATTTATATCAGAATGTATATGATAGATTGCAATTTTTTTAGGACGATAACTTAGATAGAACCTTTATTTTTATATAAAAGTAATAAACTAAACATTATTTACAATAATTAAGAAAAATATAGACATTAATCCACAGGCCGCGGCAAAAAAAACCTTTTTAATGTTTCCGGGCATAGAGTGGTTTGTTTAAAATTTCTATGTAAGCCTAAAATGTTTTTTTTATACGTATAAAGTTTACTTAATTATCTAGAATCCGAACGTAGGAAATTAAGAAATATTCAATATTAAAAAAGATGTAATTTTTGAAACTTGCTTAAATATTTACGTTTTTTGGTCATTTTCAAACGTTGTTTATTCATATAAAAAGATGATTTTAAGCGATATATTGTATCTATATTCGCACTTTGAGTCTTCATTCACTAATAAAAAGCTACATTTTTTATAAAAAACACGTTAATTATTATTTTTAAATAAAAATTCTAAAGTATAAAAAACGACATCGTTAACGTCAGAATCCATGTTAGATGCCGTCTGGCCACGGCAGGGGTCAGTCGTGTTCATGTAGCCGAATATTCCTCGTCGTTTATTTCACTATTCCTTGTACTTTTATGCCAAATTTGACATTTATATGAATTATTATTATATAATACGCTCAAAAGCAATTGATATCTCCCATATATTAAGGTTTTATATGGATTTTCGAATGGTTTCATCCTTTTTAAACTTTGAACTTGCGTCACATGTCAGTTTCGGTATTATCCTAATTCAACAATTGTTCCAGATCATTTGAGGTATCAAGATACATACTGTACGCACCGTGCGCATGCGCGTTCGCGTCTCCCGTATATTTATTTCTTGTTTAATATTAAAAGTATTCATTATGATATGAAAAGTATTTCAGAATTATTAATATGTTTTTTAAATTCTATTCAGTAAGTAATTATTGGACGAAAATAAAATACGGGAATTTGTCGATAGATAAAATAATACATTTTGATATACGCAGTACGCACGTGGGGCTACGTGATTGTTTTGTATTGTCATATTACGATATGCATTGATTTAAAAAGGAGTTCAGAATTATTACTATGATTCTTAAATTATTTACGGAAAATAATAAGTCGACTCAAATAATATAAGATCATTTGTCTAAAGTTAAATAAGTAAATATTTTGATACGTGAGGTACTTCTGTGGGGATACCTGACGCGGACGAAAGCAAAGAATATATGACCATCTCTTTCTATCAAACCTTACTGTTTTAGCAACGTATGTACCATAAACATGTAACGAACGTGTAATTTTCACTCGATTTGCGCTCAGATGACATGTCGCGCACGGCTTGAAAGGACATGATCTATCGATGTAATTTGACAGCTATGCATGTTTGTGAATCGGCTGTGCCGCCTTAATATTTCTTGAGTAATTGAATGGTTTACTTATTGTGTAATATTTTATCTTGTGTTATGGCTCTTATCTTTAGATGAGCATAAAAAAGCTATAAAAAACTTTTTTAAATTCAGAAATGGCAGAGCGTGCCAGAATGGAGGGACATACGTTTGATAATAGTAATTCGAAATTGTTATATGGGTGCATTAAAGGAAGAAGAATGGACATCTTGGAGATCTTAGAAATTAATAATAATAAAATAAATAATAGAAATATAATTAACATCCAGATACCACCCATAACCTCTCCACTCCTATCCTTTCTAACCCCGCCCCCGACCCCCACCACCATTACACCCACCTAATCCCTATAAATACTGTCTCAAATGATTTTTAATTTAGTTGTAAACGCGTTATTGACAATGAGAGAAATTTCGAAAACGTTCTAACAAGTTAATAAATATATATGTAGTGGAATAAAACAGTGTTGTTTATACTCATTTTTTGTTAATTTTAAAAATGTATAATTCACCGATATACTATGTATTATATCTCTATACCGATCTTGCTAAAGCATTTGATAAAGTTGACCACAAAATTCTTATTGCTAAACTACAAAGTCCTGGTTTAAGAAACCCATTTTTGTCACTCATACAATCGTATCTAAGTGGAAGGCAACAAAAGGTCAGAATCAATAACTATTTGTCAATCAGTATCGAAGTCACATCGGTAGTGCCGCAAGGTGCCCATCTAGCACCACTTCTCTTCAATTTATTTATAAACGATGTTGTAAATGTATTCGCATATACTAGCTTTTGGCTCTTTGCCGACGATAATAAGATAATAAAATAATTAACTCTACCCAAAACTGCCTTCTCCTTCAATCTGATACTGACTCCCTTGTCAATTGGTGTAAAGTAAACGGCCTAGAACTTAACATAAACAAATGTAAAATAATGTCATTCTATAGATCAAAAACGCCTATTTCCTTTGACTACAAAATAGAAAATATAAAATTGGATGAGGTTAAGTCTATCAAGGACCTCGGAGTTATTCTGGACTAAAACTTAAATTTAATGAACAAATAGATTATGTGGTAAATAAATCCTTAAAACTCTTCAGCTTTGTCAACAGAAAGTCTTCTGATTTCACAAATACTTACACGATCAAAACTCTTTACTGTTCACTTGTCCGTCCTATCTTAGAATATGCCTCTGTGATTTGGTGTCCCTTCTATACAAACCAAATAAGTCACATAGAATCCGTGCAACATCGTTTCTTAAGAAAAGTCACATGGATGATGGGCTTGGATAGAGGAAACTATTCGTACAGTGAAATAAAGCCAATGTTAAAAATTTATAACCTCTAATTTAATAAAGTTGAGAAATTACTGACTTAATCACCATATTCAAAATATTAAACGGCCTCACTGATGTGCCTTCGTTACTGGGCCAAATAAAATTCAATATCCCTTCCCGTAGACTCAGAAATAATTAACTGTTGTTCCTTAGCCATCATAGAACCAATTATGGATTCCATGCTCCCATGTCACGGTTATGTCGTCTTATAAATTCAAGACAGGATCTGGACTTTGGTGTAAGTCTGTCCAGATTCAAACAATCTCTGATTAAATAATCTAGATCTTGTCTCCATCTTGTTAGTACTTCATTTGTCCATGCTTTTCTTTAAATTGCTACAACTATTATTCTCTTTATTTTATGTTTCAGGTCATGTAATACATATTATTGGACTAAGTCCGTTAATTTAAATAAATAAACATTTTTATCTTTCAGGCAACTCTGCGATTAAGAATAAGATTATCATACTCTGTGGATGGTGTTCCCGTGCTAGAACAGGCGGAAGTGAACAACTTTTCAATAGACACGTGGAACTGACAGAGCCTGTCTCCAGCGGTGCAGAGTTGTATCAGGTTCCTGTCTGACTTCTCTGTAAGACGTCTTAGAGCAATATGTAAGCGTCGTTCACTCCTGCCAAAATATTTTGTGTTTGCTAAACTCTATCAGTCTCATCATGTAAATACTACTTGTGCGATAAATATTTTTTGTCATGTTCATAAAGAGACAATCCCATTTTGGCATACAATGCTTTTGTGTTATTTCAGGATTTAATATGAAACGAATTCTGCTCACTTCAGTTTATTGAAATATATTTAGTATTACAGTTTTTATTCTGTTCACACAAAATAGACTATATTGTAGTGAAACAACAATGAAGCAATATTTGAACAGTATCAGTATGAATTACAGATGTAACGAACAATCGGGATATTTGTACATCAATTAAATAGTTTGCAATAACTTTCATGTTCATAAATGTAAAAATATTAGTATCTTATTTGCTTTACATATATGTTATTCATTTTTTATTATGAGAACATGCCACACTTTCATCATTTATTTGCCTTTGGAGTGTGCTATAATGAATCTAACTCGACAGCTGACCGTGCAGGGATTCAAACTCCCGGCTTTCGGGTATTTAAGCAAACGTTCTACCCTTTTGAGTATCGAACACTTTGTTTACTTTTCTTTCAGCATTTTAATATATGACATTGTGTAAAAAGTTTTAAGAATTGTATTAATATGTTGAATTTATATTATCTCTTATGTAAAATTGAAAACATCAAGAATATTGTTAAAAGTTTATATTTAAAACTATAATAAAATCTTTAATTTATATAATTGGATTTCCTTGCTGAATCCTTGTAATGCTTTTTAAAATAATCATTCAAAAGTGTGTTAGCAAAAAACACAAATTTGAAGTATCAGAATTGTTGAACAGAATTTTACATATGTAAAAATATTACCTTGTCTAATTTTTAGTGTCATTTTATAGGGTATTTTTTATAGAGGCATAGAACTTTAAAATGAAATATAACACCTAAAAATCATGGTAATACCATGGTATTATCACCATGGTATTATATAATCTTTATTGGAATGATAACTTTATGCCATTAGTGTTTAAATATGATCTCGGGCATACGGGCACTGCGGCTGGCTCCAATAAAGCTCAATCTGGAAGTCCAATTTTTGAGCAGCTGGGGCTGTTTATTGGAAAAAATGCAGGGAATGTTGGCCTACAAGGTTTATCGGCGTAGACTAGCAAATTCACAGGTCCATTACGCAAAATTATGCGCTCATTGAATGTTTCCAATTGTGGCGTGCGTTGTGTGGCATGTTGGGTTGTCTTATTGAAACCAAAGCTCTTTCACATTAATGTCATTCAATTAGAGAATGAAAAAATCTATAATCATGAATCCATAGCGCTCTCCATTGAATGTAACGCCGGTATCATTTTTGAAGAAATGTGGATAAATGATTCCACCAATCCATAAAGCACACCAAACAGTGACTTTTTGTGGATATAACGGTGTCTCAATAATGGCTTATGAGTTTTATTTACTCCAAATGCGGCAATTTTGCTTGTTGACGTAACCATTCAATAAAATTTTCATCACTGTACAAAATTTTATGATGAAAATGAGGATCAAGAGCAATCGTGTTTTCGGGCCATTCACCGAACATACGACGCACAAAATGGTCAAGCAGCTTCAACTCTTGCACAAGCTGGATCTTATGAGCTCTTAAACCAAAATTTTCCGCAAAATGTGATGTGGATGGACTAATTACTATGCACAATGGCAAATCAACTCATTTGGTCTTCCTTAATACTACGCTCCACAGCAGAAACAACTTCTTTGGTGCTGTACGACATCTCTGTGAATGCATATTATGAATTAGATTTTGTGGTGCGAAAACAATCCATGGTTATTCAAATTAACCCAGGCATTAGTCATATTATACTCCCCGGTGCCGCACGGCAGTTGCAGGGCTTGGGAACTGCGCTGATCTCCAATCTCACACGTGTTTTGTCAATATTTACAAAGACGTTGAAAACAAACATGGTTTTGAGTTTCAAATAAATTTAAGAAATATATAATTAATAAAATTCGTAAAAATTTATTTTGTTCTCACCATTTGAAGTTTAAAAAAATAATTTACTAGGAATAAAACACGACCACACGTACAATATCATATTACACTGTTGCATCGAGACGTTCTCCTTTTCTTCGAAGCCGCATAGACTCGACTCTTAATTTGTTTAAAACTTAAACATCCTTAATTTTTCAATCAATTAATTTTTCATCAAAAAGACAAACAGTTTTGTCTTTTTGATGAAAATTTAATTGATTGAAAAATTAATAGATGAAAAGATTTTTAATAATTTTTTCGAGGTCATTGTCAGCCAGAGTTTTAATTTGTCTGTCCTCCAGGAATTTGTGTGTGCAGTAAAATCTTGTTGTTGGTCTTGTGGTTAGGACACTCGCCTCGTGATCCAAAGGTCGCGGGTTCGAATCTCAGCCCAGACTAGCAAGTTAGTCCTATTTTTATAGCACAAGCGTTTAGCTTAGTTTGAAAATAGTAAGAATATTGATGTGACACGTATTCCGTGTTCGCTAATCTCTAATTTAAAAAAAAAAAATCTCGGCATTTTTTTTTCCCAAAATAGTACTTCCACCAAATCATTGGTTGACCAATTGGTTCCTCGATAGTAAGATGTCGGTTTCTGGTCATCAAAATTAATGATGTAAAAAAATGTAATCTCCTTCAACTGATGTGTACACTAGGGAATGAATCTCGCATCAACATTTATACGAGATCTCGCAATGTAATGTAACTGTAATGCTAGTCCAACATTTTACAAAAAATAAGTCAGAAATATTGAAAAAAAAATGTAAACTTTGATGTCGCATATCTCCTTAACTATTGACATTAGGTCATAATTGCTTGAACATTTTCGACTCATAATCAAGACAGGAATATAGTCCCGCGAGGTTATTAATGTTTTACAAATAACCTTGTATAAACAAATAACAATATTTAACTTGATTCTCGCAAGATGTCAGTAGGAAACAGATTGGACTAATTTTTGGTGTACATTTCTGCCAATTTTGCCACCTGGTCGCGAAACACGCTGGGGGCATAGTTTGTTCGCGCACATGTGTGTGCGCTTAGCGATGATTGGGTTAATTGCGTGAATGGACGATTATGTTAACTATAAAATGGGCATAATGCACGTTAAGTTTCACGAACTGAACCATGATTTTCAAAATAAATTTGCAAGTGTTCTGACGTAAGTCTATTCGTTGTAAAATAGTAAACTCATGTTAGCATAAATCAGCTGTCAAATTGGCTGTCGCTGGAAAAAGTATTATGAATTCGACAAACAAACCTCTAAAAAACACCCTATATTATCGGCTTTACCGCTGGGTGAAATTGAACTTGGTTTATGGATGCTTGCGGTGTGAACATTAATCTCCGAAAATTTGCTTCACATTACATAGTTATTTCGACATTTGAGACATTTCTTTATTTATATAAAGAAGATTTTTAAATCTTACACTTGTCCATAAATTCTATGCGAGTGCGGAATGACCACGAATGAAGGAATTAATTATTGCGTGATATAAAGGTGAGATATCATCGGTGCCCAGGTCAATTAATTATTGTCATAACCATGAATAAAAGATTTATAAATATAAAGAAATAGGCGAATTGTGTAAGATTTTTTTTTAATATTGCAAATAGCAATCTCATACAATACTGTTGGCATTGCAGCAGCTTAAATAGTGGCCATTCTATTTTAGTGGACAAGGATTATGGTGATTTATTGTACTTAAAAAGTATGGAAAGTAATGTTGACTGCTTCACAAACATGATTGACGAGTATGTCAGGATACCAATTTTTGGTTCTCTATTTTTTCTGCTCTTACTCACTTGCTCAGATATATTAAAACTGATTGGTTGAATAATCTTATTATGTGGTTTAAATCTTACACTATTTTTCTAAATAAAATCTTATTTTTGTAAATGAAGACCACAGCAACTGCTTGGACACCGAGGATATGTTCCCTGCACACATGACTATGTAGCGTTCTAAAAATTTTTATAGTATTTACATTAATCACATTGATTGCACCTATTAATGTAACAATAATTGCACATCACTTTTCTATTTGGTTATCTCCGGTAACGTCATTAATGGGTATCATTCATCACCTGGTCAATCAACCCCTGAAATGTTTTGACATAACTGATAAAAATTACTTTTCATGTGTATACCACAATTTGCTAAGTGGATAGAAATGAAAATAGAAGGCAGTGAATGAAAACAAAAACCTAACATCTGCCTCTTTTTATAATGTTTTTTTTAGCAATTTGAGTAGATAAAATATTTTCTCCTTTTTATATTAAAAAAAAATAGAAATTTAGAAAAAAAAAATTTGTGCTGTATCTGGTATAATTTTCTTTTTTATTTCAGGAGTATACAGTGCCAATAATTACCTCAAAAAACTATCGGGTACCTTAAACTTTTTTTTTATATTTTCACCACGTCGTGGCATAATCCAAGAATATGGGTATTATAACAGTCTTGTCTATGATTTACACAGATATCGCCTATCAAATGTCAAAATGTATGATATTTTCGAAACTTTAAAGTGTAATGTTTTGTTTAATACTTATTGAGTGCCAATTCTATTTTATTTTGAAATCAGAACATTCAACTATACCGTATATACTTACTTTCAGAAGGATCTGTTATAATACCCATATTCTTGGATTTAGCCCTTTTCGCTTCCTTCCTTAAAATTCTGCAACCTGTATGTAGCTCTTCTATACATAAACTGGCAGTTATAGACGTACCACTATAAATTGGCATGCGATGGAGGGCGTCCCTGTCGTGTAACAGAAGTTGTCAGGGTGTTTATTAGTGTCCGGTGACCAGTGTCAGAGCCTTTAATAGAAATTCGGTCGGGCAACACTAAAGAATCTAAACAGTAATGGCGGCCTGCTCTATCTGTCAAACGGTAATATCGATCCATTATTTGCTTTTTCAGCTTCGCAAAACTTTAATACTTCATTGGCAATTGTTCTTGCACCATCCTGGACTATTTTGGATGTTTTGAACATAATAATTCAGTGTGGATTGGTAACCAAGATGTCACAGCTCCCGAGCAAATACGAAATTGAACTGAATGACAGGGCGAGGGGTTACAGCCGGGTATGGGCGGGTCGGGTTTTAGTTCCAAAGTCGCCGCACGCAATTTACGTCTGCCAGGGTGCCAGAATCCTAATGCAGTGTATGTTGTCAAAACTCAGTGTATTATCACCAAACTGATTGGGACTTCAGTCAGGTATCATGATTCACAAATCGTAAAGTAGTTGCTGGTAGAACGCAGGTATTGAATGTGAACATTACTTAGGTGTATAAGGTTTTTAAATGATTGGATATTGCTCCAGCATTCCCTATTCTACAACTGATTATTTTTTCAAGGTGTAATTATCTGTCATGGTCTTATGGCATTAACATTAAATTTAATATAATAGTCGAGAAGCTTGGGAAGCAGAAAACTATTTTCATCATATTTATGTCAAAATTGTGGTTACTGTGGGTTGTGGATTTATTTATAGCCATTGATGGCAAATAACTAATAGTTCTTAAATATCAATTTCCACAATCTTCTAATTAAGCCAGCAAAGAATCTGTATATTTCATTTAATTTCTTTAAATGTATGTGTTATTAAAATAATGCTTCTGTGTTGGACAAGTGTTTTTACAAATTGAGTCAAATAAATCCAAAACTAGAAACATAAATATTAAGATTCAGTCTGTGTTCCCAGATGACAACAGCTCATCGCTGACAATTCAAATATCACTGTACCAAAAAAAAATTTAAAATACGAAAATTGTCGCAATTATTCACAACTAAGTAAAGATCAATATACAATTACATATTAATTTTTTAATCTAAAGTTTCTGTATTTCCAAAACCTGTTTTTCTCCTCATGGATTTCTTTTCCTATTTAGTTGGCGGCTCTGGGCACCGTTTTAGTCTGTATAGAATGGCTAAAGATATTAAAATATTATGGTACGTGGGGACTAAAGTTATGTTTTGTTTAAATAAATCAAAATAACAGATACTTCTTTTGTTATTATAATAACCATACTTTTCAATTGAGCAACTGATTTCATATACCTATTGAGCCTCATGTTAAAGGAAAATATTAATAATGATAAAACAAAGCATTGGTTTTTTAATTAATTAGGAAATGTGTGACTAATAATCACTTTTAAATTAAATGTATCGACTGATTTTTGTACTTAGATTATTATTATTTCACAATTTTAGTTCACCCTAATTAATTGTTTAAACATTCCAACATTTATTTATTATATAATATTTACTGGTATTAAAAATCACTTACTAGTAACCTTTTTTTAAATTATGTATTTATTTATTGATTTACAAATTACTTAATACTTCATAATTAACATTGTCAAGTTAAAACTAACAAGTTGTACATTATAATGTCAATTCAAATTAATTATAAACACATCATAAGTAGACTTCTTGCTATTTAAGAAAGACAATGAATCAGTATGTGTAAGCCATGCGTACGAGGCACAGTGTTTCGTTGTGTTGGTATTTATGGGTATAAACACCAATACGACGAAACAATGTGCCTTGTACACATGGCTTAAACATAATAAAATTTTTTTTTTTAATTAAATTTTTTTTGGTAAATGTACAAACTTAAGAGTATTCAATATAATTTAATTAATACACATTTATATTACACGCTTACCCACTTTTAAATGAGAATTTATTCTCGTATTTAAAAGTGGGGGATTTGATTGTCTTTCTTAAATAGAAAGAGGTATACCATAAATAAAATTCAGTTCTAGTATTATTTAATATTATTATCAGGCAATTAAAAATTTTATATTTTGAGTACATGAATGCCATGATTTTTTTATTTGGTATTTTTAAAGTGAACTTGTATGTCAACAGGCAAACATGAGAGTACAGTTTAGGTATAATATAGAGGTATGTATAATAATATGTATGTAGTATGTACATATTTAAGTTGGTTCAATATATTTTTTACTATTTTTCAAAAGTAAGTCTAAGCTTGTGCTGTAAAAATAGGATTGAGCCAGCATGTGCGAGTATTAGCCTCATTGCTTTGCGCAGTGTCATGTAAGAAGAAGGAAACAGAACAATACTTTTGTATTTGTATACTGGACAAGTATTTTGCGCACAGCCAAAGAAAAAGAATTGCCCTCAATCCATACCAAATAGATACCAATGCTGGGCTCAATGACTTGGTGGGATTTAACCTCCGACTTCCACATCCATCTCCGCTTTCAATCAATTTTTATTTTTAAAAAATTGTAGAGACTGATAAAAAATCTTTTTAATCTATCGATAACAGTTTTTTATTTACAGTAGACAACATAGATTTATTGACTGTAAATACGAGAAATAATATCAATACTTGTATTTAAATACATAGTAGTACATAAAATAAACATTTTATTTACATGGTTTAGAAGGTTGATGGCAGGTAGTTTTTATTTAGTTAACTTTTATTTTAATGTAACATTTTTAATTTAGAGTATGTTTTGTAGTCAGCAGAAATCAGATTTTTCAAAAAAGAGTAAGAGTAGTTTCATATTATGATTGTATTCCCTCTTTTCACAAAGATGCACCGCAAGTCATCTTGTAGATATCTGCTCCTAGGTGATAAACAATAGTGTAATTTTAATTTTTGGTGCTTACAAAAAAACAAAAATGATTGTTATATATTGCAAGATATTTAAACATGTTAATGAAAAACGGACATCTTTAATTTTATATTGTCAATTTATTTTTACCTAAATGATTTTTCAGATTATTGGTAGTATAATAAAGATGCTATCATCTTTGTCATGACATTTTACTTAATAGAGTGAACACACAAATATATTCACTACCATTTTGAATAATAGCAACATCTTATTTTTTATTAAAATTGAGATGTTTTAATTTTGATGATAATTGTAAAACCCGAACCGTCTCACCTGCAGTATTCCTATTGTTTTTAATACTAGATCATTTAAAATGTCATTGTCGAAACATCAAAACTGTTAATCAATTATAGAAACTAATATTTTATTGTAAAAATGAGTATGTTTAATTGAGCAGTTAACATTTACACAATTTGTAATAAAATAATTATTATTTTTAGCCAACATTTATCACATTGGGCACGTTCTGCATAGATTGTTGATTTAATTAATGTCCTGTTTGATGTCCATAATAAATGCTTTGCTCTGTGGTTACTTTTTATAGAAAACTACAAATTTCAAGAAGTTAAGTGAAATCTCATTTTCATTTTAACTTTATACATATAATGTAATTGCGTAATTTAAATCTTGTAAAAAACAAGTGACCAGCTGAAGTTACAAGTTGTCTGCTTCGAGTTGGTATTTGAATCTTGTCTCTCTGTTATGCTTTTGATAATAAAAAAATGGTTTCATTTTTCACAAATGTCCAATAAACTCATAAATCAAATTAAATCTCAAAAAAGGTGGTGCGTTACATCCAGGGTTCGAAAAAATCTGACTTTTATAATAAAAATCAAAAAATCGGATTTTTTGATATATATCAAAAATTGGATATATATCCAAACTTTTTTTCTCCTTTTTTGCACACGTCGATTGATACAAATTGATTAGGAAATTTATTTTTCTATTTTGTATATGAATTATTATGTATTAAATAAATGAATTGCATACTGAAAAAAGCTTATATATGCAATTATTACATATAAGTCATAAAAGTTGCTTTTTCTAATGTAGTGTTATGGGTGTTTGTTTCTTTGTGTGAAATAAAAAACGAATTATATGAAACAAATTAATTTAAACTAAAAAATAACCGTAGCACTTTTTAAAATACAACTAGCGCCATCTAGTAACAACTGCAGATATTTAAAAAAACTTAGGCATTTTTTAAAATACAACTAGTGCCATCTATTAACATTCGCAGAAAGTTTTCTTGTATATATATCAAAATAAAAATCGAGCCATAAATATCGTGATATATATCCGCAGATATATATCCTCGAACCCTGGTGACATCTGTCTCGTTTTTCTCCACTGCGCTCATTTTATTAAAGACTACAGTATGCACATGTATATTAATTTGGATGTTGTGTTATTTTGGCTAAACATGCTCATTAAATAATCATTTGTGAATTTGGTTTTATGCACTTAGTTTTGATGTTTAAATAATGATATTGTGCCTTTATGATTAAATGATTATGAAACCCTTGAAATTTATAAAAATAAATAAGTTTATATGTATAAAGATTTAAGGTATGATTGCTTCAAGTCATTATTTTATCTAAAAAATAAATATATCAAGGAAAATCTCAATTAATCATTGGTTTTCATTGAATTATTTTTAGATATTTAACCTGATTTAAATTGTTTCATTTAGCTTATTTGTGGAGTAAAAATAACATGAAAGAAGTTTTGAATTTTTAGCTCACAAACTAAAAACACAAAAATGTAGAAATTATTTTTTTACATTTACGTGTGTATTTGGTTTTATAATATACATGGCATGATGGCCTAGTTATTTCGAACATTTATTAAAATTAATTTCTACAAAATTATGATTGTACAACTTCTCGGGGTCCTTTACCAATTTTAAAGTGAATTTTTCCCTTAGTCCTATCATGTTCTAAGTTTTTACTTACACTTAGTTTATGAGCATCACATTCATTACACATTAGTAAGTTATTGAATCTCAATCACAAAAATATTTTTTAAATTTAATCTGAACGGACTCAAGTTAAAATATTGCGATACAAGCGATTAATTCTTTTAACGACAATCCGGTGTTACATTTTCATCAAATCTTAAAAAAGATACAAAAGCAATTGTCAATGCATAGGTACCTGGTCAAAGTTCCACGAAAAGAAAAATATTTTATTTTGCCTTCAGTAAAATATCAGTGATTTCAATATGGATAATAAATAATTGTCTGCAGCCAGTGTCAACCAATTTAAGAATAGGCTAGATATTCAAATGAGAGACAGTGATATGGGCCTATCAGCTTAAGCTGCCTGCCCATTATCAATAATAATAATAATATCTTACTATAAATTTAAAGCGCTTATGCATGATTCCAATCATTTTTTTTTTAAATATTGTCTATCAATCTTTTAATGACATTATAAAAATGTTGGTTGACAATCTTTTTTCACATTTGGCTTGTACATAATATATGATAGATATTTTCCTTGTTAGGTTGAATCTATAAAAAAGAACTACCTCTCCTCACAAAATAAATCTGATTTTCATGAACGATGATAAAAAATACATCATCCTCATCGTCATTCATGAAGATGGCACGTGTTACCATGTCACAGAGCCAATCCTTTCAGGGACCAACTAACTAAGAAAATGATGCCTCGTTTTGTAACTTGCATAAAGATAAATACATACATTAGCCGTAAACCTGTGAAAAGTCACGGGACATAATAATTAACAACCCTTGTGCGTATCCTGAGCCGTGCGTTGTTTGATGTGTCATGTGGCCTCATGAGGGACTAGTAATCATCAGTATTATTGTTGTAATTCCAGCGAGTTACGGTCAGACAACGGACACTTGCCATGATCCGCCATGAGATATACATGCAATAGTGATAATGATACGAAGATTGTAGCAAATTTATAAAGGAAAAGCAGAAATATATATAATTTATTATAATAGAAAAAATTACATAATACGAAAATGAGTTTACATTAATTACATTATTCAGTCATAGAATTATCGGGCTTTCCCGAGACACTATTGAAAAGTCGATCCTTTATCATTTGTGCCATAAGTCCATGAATAACCTCAATAGTAGTTTTACATGAATCTTTAGTAGCCTTCATTAATTTATCTTCAGTCCTCTTCTCGTGAGGATCAGCACCGCCAACAATAAATCCTCCACGTCCTAAAATATTAAAATTAAATAAATTATATATTTGGTTTAATAAGACATACATGACAGTAACCCTTAACCACCTACCATACGTCTCACAGACCCTGTCGAATTGATAATCGTGAATATTTTTGCGCCCAAGTTTCGTATTAACTTGTTAGTTCCTGTACCTTTTCCCCGCGCCCCTAAGTGTCGCGCAAGCGCTCGTACATGCGTGTGTTTGCTTCAGGTGAGTAAAAAACTATCGCAGGGGGTCTGAGAGACCTATGGTAGATGGTTACGTAATTTTTTTTAATGGTGTTTTTTTATGGTTTTCTTTTAAAATGTCTCGTAGTGACAATAATATCAAGCGGTGTTTGGAACAAGATCTGTCAAAATCATGTTGGGCTAGATCATGTATTGGAAAAAAGTTGTGCATCTGATTCCGAATACGAAGAGCCAACTGTACTAAAGAAAATTCTCCATCCCAACATCATTTGTCTTCAATTTTACGTGGAAACGAAGAGTTTTCATCTGAAGATCTGAAATTCGATGGAGACCGTGGAAGAAGAATTATTTTGAAAGGAATTAATTTCGTGGGTCATCTGCCGCACCGTTTTTACGACTGAAAACTTTGCAGCATAATATAGTGCAGGGAAGAGAAGATAAAAAACCAGCTTATCAGAGTGAGCTTAATTATTTGTCTTGTTCACTGAATATTTAGCAGCATTTTTTTAATGACGAATGCAATGTGAAATTGCAACGTGTGGAATTGCAATAATGTGAAATTTAACGTATCCTCCACAGAAACGTGACCACTTCATCAGCAGTTCCATGTAGCAGCAGTGCTGAAGAAAGGTTGGCGGTTCGTAAAGACAACTTGCAAATACACAAAGAAACGCAATACACATGTGTTTCGAATGTAAAGCACCAATTTGCCTTGAATGCTCAAACAAGCTGTGTTTTCGCTGACGTGAAAAACTATAAATTTAGAGCCTGCAATTTTATATAATTTATGATTTTATGGAGAATTTTTATTTTTTGTTAATTATTCAACATTAAAAACAAAGTAGTAAGAAGTTCTTATTCTACATGATAATTTTTGTGGATCTCATTTTCCAAATATATTGGTTTGTAAGCCTGAAATAAGAGGTATGGACAATTATTTATGATTAAAAGAAAAAAAATGCTGATTTTCATATGCCTTTTTCTTCTAATTAAGAGTTTAATATAATTTTAATTAAAAACAACACCAATCTTTACTAAATTTTACCACGGTGAATTATTTTATTCGGGAGTCCCACAGACGTACGACAGGTAGTTGTGTAACAAAAATATATGGCAGGTGGTTAAGGGTTAATATAAAACCTCACTTGTACGTACCAAGAGCAACTTCAGACTGCTCTAGTTTATCTGACAAATCAAATATTTGTCCCGTGGTATAATCAGCATTGGTGAGCAGACTGGAACTGCTCAGTGTGTTCACCCAATACTTGTTCCACAGGGAGTCAAGTAGTCTCCGGTCCAAAGAAGACTTAAAATAAGACACCTCCAGAGAATAGTATTGCTTGCAGTGCACACCAAAATCTTCTATCTTATTCAGTGGAATTGTTTGATATTCCGAAGGCTCTTCGTTGGCAGGCTTGTAACCCTAAAATAATATATTCAATTTTATAACAAGTAATTTGAGGAACTGTGTGTATAAACATGCTCATATTAACAATTATGAATAAAATACACTATTTTTTTGTTTTTTTCCACTAGTTTTTTAGTGTCACATGTTTTGGAACCTTGTTTTCTTGTGTAGTCTACACTCACCTGAAGAAGGAAACGGAGGTATCCGAAACATGTGTAATACTCTAAAATAAAAGTAGTCAAAAAAACAAAAAATATTTTTTTAATTCATAATTGTTAAAATATATTTCAACAAAGTAAACGCCACCACATTTAATTATTTATGCTCATTTTATTACACTTTTTAACAATATACCTTAGGATATGTTCGAAAAGCACCAAGGCACACTTTTCCAGCTGAGATTGTTCTCACTGGATCAATCACAATGGCGACAAAGGGTTCCTGGAAATTTTGATTCAACATCTGGGTAGAGACATCTATGCCGGATAACCAACATCCGTATCCAGGATGACTGTGGTACCATCCAATGGCATTTTCTTGCCGGCCAACCTGAATAAAATTGTTTATTTAATTCTTCAGATACAAATTCTTAACTATTAGTCTTTTTTTTTCCAAAATTCTTCCATGATAGAAAAATCCAATATAGAATATAGATACATATACCTGTTTAGCAGCTTCAATGTAAGCTGTCATATATTCATATGCCTGAGCTTGAGCATTTACCCTTGTCTCGGTACCTTCCACAGGCAAAGCAAATGAATCCATCACCAACATTGTATTTGCGTCCACTTTTCCTAATAGAACAAAATTATATTTGACGTTAATTAAAATGGTTATGATTTGGCAGTGTTACAGAATTTCATGTTGAAAATCTCTTGAATACTTAGTATAATAATAACTGTCCATACACCTGTGAAAAATCACGGGACATAATTAAATTAATAGAAATGTCAAGACTGTGTAATTTGTCAGCATGACCCTTGCAGGTAGCCTGAGTTGCCCGCTGATTGACATGTCACACTCGGCTACCCGCGGCTAGTCGGTGTTGGTGTTGTAATTCCAGAAAGTTACGGATGACATTCAAAATTAGGAAAGTTGATGATAAATCTCTCTATCGACATCTCCCAAATTCTCTCGTAAACATTGTTAAGTTGGTTAAATCGATCAAACCTTTCAACATAAAATAATCTATAATATATCTATACCATAATTTCAACACAATTTGTTAATTATAATAGAAGAATATGTAATGGATTTATTCAACTAATGTATGGTGAAAACATTTTACCTAATAGAAGCCCCATAACTTCCAGCGTGCCCCCCGACCGTGCATGCATGACCATCTTCAGCAATGCCAAGGCTGAAATTCTTATATCCTTGAAAAAATGTGGACTGAAAAAGAAAACAAAGGAAGAATGTTTGTGAAACTCCTGCCAGTATAAACATATATATATATGTATAAATAACTGGTGTTACCAGAATTGTTCACCACTAGTAATTGAATCTTCTTCAAAAGCTTTAACGCTAGATGTTACTCAGCCATAAAACAATGTATATTTGCTTAAAGATTTTTTACATTGGATGAGACTTGCAGATTTATGGTGATAAAAGATACAGATTTATGGTGATCGAGGCCTCCACAGCGTATTCTAGCAATAACAGTGAATGAGTCCAACCAGTCAGTTGGGTGGAAATCCTTCCTTGTATACTACCGCTTAGGGAGATCTTCTATCTACCAATGCGGTACTACAGGTCCAGCCATTTATTCACAATAAAACTTAAAAACCAGAAGTATTAAATATTTTACCTGAATTTTCTCTGCTTGCTAGGATTAACTCGCCTTAATTGGGGTAACGACATGTGAAATATTATAATGATAGCAAAAATAATTAGAGATAAGTTGGTTGCCAAAATCTTCATTTTTGTGAAAGAACAAGTTCAAACATTGCTTGGTGGCCAGAATAATCTCGTGAATTCACCAGCAGTCTCTAACCTATTCTGGCAGTCTCATCGCATCAAGGCAGTAAATTCTGCCTTCTGCAAAATAACTTTCAAAGTCAAAATATATTTATTTTGTACCCATCTAAAAAAAATTGTAATATTTGAAGCTAACTTTATGGGTGGACACTTATTTTCCTCAGTTATTTTGATTTGAATCACTTTATTCTAACCTTGGCTAATTTAAGAGATGAATTGAAGAAACTTTACTCACTCTTTTTCCCATGGCTTAGCTGCCAGAATATCTTGCTGTTGTTTTTTGTCATAACGATAAATCTCATCGATACTAGAAATTGCTTCAATGTTATTTGCTAACGCCCATGACTTCTGAGCCGTACTCGCTTGTGAGTCACTTGACGAAGCCATCTCTGTAATATAACGAGGCGAAATCACATTAGAAAAGTGTATTTCCTCGATATTTGTAGTCATTGGCAATTTAATGTTTTAAAACAAAGTAAAATCAGTGAAAACTATCTATATACTCAATCGACATAGATATGACATTGAGAAATGTTTTTAGGCAACCGGTAAATGGAGAATGAGTATTAAATTTTGTCAATTTTTAAACATACCTGTCTTTTTCTGTTTTTATTTGTAGGAAAAAATGCTGAAGTAAAGGTTATACGACAGAAGCTGTTTTAAAGAAATTATTTGACAGTATAATGTATAGATAAAACATCTTCTAATCGATTTCTATGGTCTATAGACATTTTCCATATCATAGACATTTTCGATATCTTTATGAATATATGAAATAAGTAGGTAGGTACTCCCTGTATGTATTTAACCTGGCTTAAAATTTTACCCAGTCATCAGTCTTCATGTATAATGACGTCAAACAATTCAGCCAATGAAAATAGACCACATAATAATTTGTCAGAATTAACCAGAAGGAGTAGAAAATGTCAGAGTATTGCATCAGCATTCCGCAATGTCCAAACGTAGATCGTAATACGAGTTTTGTTTAGAGATCAGTACCCGGTTTCGATGGATGTATATAAACGAAATTTAATGTTTGAATGATGCAATCGTCTGTGCGCTCTTAAATCGGAACGGTCTGGTGTCGATATGTTATATTCACGTATGTCTTAAAAATTAAAATGAATTCTTCAATAATCTTCACCTTACCCAAAAATTATCTATCATCTAAAATAAGTGGAGAAGTTTGTGTTTCCGAAACATCCCTCAACATGTCAAGAAAGCGAAGATTGGATCATTTATCATGGGAGGAAAAACTTCAAAGAAAGTAAGTATCCAGGATAAAGTCCTCGTATGTGTATGCCAGCTAGGCATGCCGTATAAAGGTCATCCTTTGTTTTTAATAGACTACCGGAAAGTGCGAAATTATTGTGAGCCCTTGATCTCACATTTTATTTGTTGTTTTAGGAAGCTGAAGAATCGGGTGGCCGCGCAAACATCACGTGACAGAAAGAAGGCAAAAATGGATGAAATGGACGATCGCCTAAATCTTTTGGAAAAGAAAAACCGAAAGCTGTCTGAGGAGATGAGGAGTCTCAAGGAGTTGAACGAGAGGTTGATGAGTGAGAACAGAGAGTTGCGCGAGCGGCTGGGCTTTGCGCGAGGAGTCAGTGGGGCGGCCCCGAGCGGACCCGCCGTGTCCCCCCCTCTGCTGCAGGAGGGGCTTGCCCCACCGGCTCCTCGAGCACGCCCTCTTCCCCTCGCCCTCTGCCAACTGGCCATGCTCTGCCTCCTCTGCAAGATCTCATCGAACAGATTGACTCGCAAGAGTACCTCAACTGTCTTGAGCAGCTTGCCGACAGCTTACTCCGAGAAATTGATTCAGAAGCTATTGAATCAGATTCAATTGTAAGATTTTTATCATATATCATTGCGATAAACCTGCAGTTTTTTTTCTTCAAAAAAATTACATTTCTAACGTAAATTACACAGTTCTCAGCTTGATTTTATCAATCACTTTTCCCTGCCACTTAAATGGCTTACTATAATAAAGCTGCATATCAACTTGCCAGACTTGCAATTTATATTTATTATTTTATAATTAAATACTGGTAAATCAGAGTACCTAGATAAACTGACAATTTACCTTGATATGTTGTAATACATTATTTTTTTCCTGTTTTTTGGTTCTATCTGACAGATCACAATCATATCAGAACTATTATTACATTTTACTTGTTATGTCTTACAAATACACACTGAAAATCGATTACTTAATTTTCACTAGATTTTTTTCTTAAAATTCTTGTCTTCCTTTTTCAGAAATCGGAAAGTGGTGCAGAAGACAGACTCTCTGCACCAGAAGTGGTGGGGTCCCCATCAAAGTACATGGAATCCAATGGAGGTGAAAGCTTAGAAATAAATATTTTGCGGAGTAATGCAGACACCATATTAGCACAACATTCCTATGCGCATCCTTGTCCAAAATCTGAAGGAGAGGAAAACACATATAAACATTTACCTCGAGATGTATCTGCACAGCAAAGTATTAAAATTGAAGAAATGTCTAGTCCTGATCCAGATACTTATTTTGGCACATATGATGAAGAAAATGATTGTATCACTGTTGTCGTTACAAGTGAAGATGATTCTGTAGATGATGAGCACATTGTGGAATCTGAAGAAAATATGGAATATGATGATGTCGTTAATTGTAACAATCACTTATATTGTGATGGGAAAACTACAGACTTACTCTCACCCATGCAAGCCAGTCCTAATCCGAGCTCCGTTTCATTGGGAAGTTATAAAGATTCCCTGTCACCAGCCCCTACATTTATATCTGATTTTGGATATGAATCGGTTGAATCGCCCATTAGTGATTTCGGTTCAAGTGATTTCCAAGATCTGTGGTCTGAAAGTTTATCTGAATTATTCCCGTCTTTAGTGTAAGCACCTGCATATTTATGAACGATGACATTATATTTCTAAGTTGTATAAAATTGTTATTTTTAAATACATAAATTATAAGGTTTTATCACAGTGTCATAATAAGTAATTTATAGATTTATTCAATATTTATTTTATGTGTGTAGATATACTTTGATCTGTTTGTTTACTATGTTGTAATGACCAAATGCATTCCTATTGATATTTTTAAGCGCAAATATTTTTATATGTATTCATTAATATGTGTCTGCAAAACTCAATTACTTTCTTATTTTGATCCCTTCCTGTGATATACATCTGTGCTTGTGCGTGTGTTCTCTTCTTCCGTCTGTAGTTCTCAGATGTGGGAAAGAAGGGCTCCATCCACGTTTTGTAGTGATCAATGAATAAGGTTGCTTTATAGTCACCACCCGTTATGTAACGGGAATTCTCCGAGCTCGTGAAATGTTTGATGAATTTATTTACTCGATAAAACAATTACAAATTATACATAATTACAATGATAAAGACTCGACGGAACAGGGCCTCCGGCCTACGCCGGGAGTAGTTAAGAGGCTGACACTGTATTGTCCGGGAGCATCCCGGTTTATAAATCCTGTCAAGACAAAGGCGCCATTGATGTCTACAGCCTGGTGTTAACCTCACTCCTTTTAATCAGCAGAATAGAGCCGTTCGTGTTAATTTGGGCCAGTGTTTTTCAATCTGTGGGTCGCGACCCCCGGGAGGGTCAAGTGTTACTCAAGGGGTCGCAGTCGCAAGACAGGTAAAAGTAAAAAGCTAGGGTTGTAGGTAATACACTGCAATAAAAGTACGACATTTTTAGTGAGCCTGTTCATTTTTTAATGAATTTTCAAAGTGGTTGTATTTTTGAGACATTAACAATCAAATCATTTTCGGATTGAAGCTTATTTCTCTTCTTAGTTTTTATATTTATCTTTGAAGAGAATGTTAATTCACATAGGTAGGAAGTGGCGAATGGCGCTAACAATTTTAAAGCTTCTATTGCCAGCTCTGGATATTCTTCTCTTCGCTTCTCCTCATTCAGAAGATATCAATTGTTTGCAAATAGAATTCCATTTTAAGCGTGCCATCAGCAGGTAAATCTATAAGATTTTCTTTCACCTTCACAGATAACAAATCGCCCAGTTGTACCGACATATCCAAAAAAGGATCTATTTACCCATTGGCAGCTTCAGAATCCAGTTCTGGAGAGTAACTTACTGTTTTTAATGTTTTTTAAATCGCGGACATGAACCTGGGAGGTTCCCAGAATTTTTTAACTTGTAGAGGGGTCGTGTATTCAAAAAGGTTGAAAAACACTGATCTAGGCCAACCAATGCCTTGTATGTGTGAGTTTCTACTCACACTGCACTTTGGCTCGGTGTAATACTCCAGGTTACGTGTGTGTTTGCTCTGCAGGGCGCGTGTTGTGCTGTCTGGGGTCAGCGATATCCATCCAAGAGGATGCCGAAGACGGCGCATGTGTCGTGACCTAGATTGGCGGTTATGTATTTATCAGGCGCGTGCAGTGGGAACATAGAAGCATGACTTTTTTGTAAACGTGTATTTTGAAAGAAAAAAATCAAATACTTATGAATGCTACAGATTTTTATGATATATCAAAATATGAATACTATAACATTTGTGATAGAAATATTATGAAATATATGTTGTATTTCGATTTTTTTCCAAATAATTGGTTACATGAAAGTCATGCTGCGATGTTCCCAATGCACGCCCCTGATATTATATGATTTATGGAGTGAAACACCATACATTTTTCAATGATGTTTGGATAAACATGAACATACGTGCTGCTATAATTTTATAACTGCACAAAATATGTTTTACATCATTTTAAGCAGGGGCATGCAGTGAGAAGAAGAACATGATTTTATTTAAAAATCGAAATTAAGTATTTATCTGGCAGAATATTATGAAATATTGAAACCTGAATAATATGTTAATTATTGTGATTGGAATATTATGAGATGTATTTCTGATTTCAGTGTATTTTCAAAATATACAGGGTTATTCGGAAAACATTAATATCCTTGCAGGACTATATTTCTGCCTTGATCATGAGTCGAAAATGTCCAAGCTATTATGACTAATATCAATAGTTATGGAGATATGTGACATCAATTTTGCATTTTTTTATCAATATTTCTGACTTATTTTTTGTAAAACATTAGACTATCATTGCAGTTAGAGATGGGTTGTCGACGTATTTATCGTCGATGAAATGAGACCGTCCTTTTCCGTCCATCGACGAGTCGATCAACTAGTTGAATTCGTCAACTTTGTTATGCGAACGTTCTACGGGACGATGGCTCGACGCTGCTCGACCGTTGGATATTTTTATTACATTACTTTTTAAAAAATTTAAAAGTTTGAAGAAATATAGTTTCGGGGAAAGTAAAACCGCTAAAATTAAATTTTACCATTCCTTTTCAGGTAGATTTAAGAAGTCGAGATCGATCGAATAAAATATTGATCTTAGAAAAATATCTAGCCGGCCTTTTCTACTGCTAATTGATAAGTAATAGTTTCATCGTATAAAAAATGCTGACGTAAATAAAAATATCAAATTTAGTTAACCCAAAGATAACCTAGAAAATTTGCAGCCCTTTCAAAAATTATTGAGTAAATAAAAGCTGATATTTTTTTCAAACGAGTGGAGTTGTTTCAAGTAAATTCCTAATTCTATGAGATAAATTTAAATTATCCAAAGGCGTACTTTTTCCAATGATGTATCTATACAAAAGAAAATAAAGTGTAAAATAATTAAACAAAATTGTTTTATTTTATACTGCGTAAAATTGGGAATTCACCGAAACGTCGCACAATGCAACTAAAAAATAATAGCTTATTAAGCCTATCTCACCCTACGCGCGCATTCAAATTTCAAGTCTCTGTCATAGTATCGTTTACACAGATCTGCACTCTACAGTGGTATACTTAAGAGTTGAAATGAGGTTACCCGTCGAGCCGTTTACAAGTCGACAGCGAGAGATCAGAGAAATCAACGGAGATGTTTTGTCTTGCTCTTGCTCGTTGCTTTGGACTACATTGAATTACGAACGAAGGATTCTTCGTTTAGTCGTCTACGTCTACGAATTCAACTTTCAACTAGTCCATGCGATAAACGTAAACCATCGACGCGTCAACGGTTGATTTCAACTAGTCTGTCCATTCAACGCCCATCGCTAATTGCAGTAACTTATATCGAATGTGAAAAATTCAGTCCCTTTAATACAGGTCAAATAAAATAACAAAAACCTCCAAATTCCAATTGGAAATTTTTCAGGGTTTTTATCATTTTATTTAACTTGTATTGAAATTAATGAATTTTTTGTAATTGATATAAATTACTTTAATGATAGTCCAACGTTTTACGAAAAATAAGTCAGAAATATTGAAAAACATATGCAAACTTTGATGTCGCATATCTCCATAACTATTGATAGCTTGAACATTTTCGACTCATAATCAAGGCAGGAATATAGTCCTGTGAGGTTATTAATGTTTTACAAATAACCCTGTAGATATCCAGGAGCTAGTGAATTAGTTTATATCGAACTATATATGTGGCCCTCAGAACATATTTTGGCTGATCACTGGCTGAAATCTTAACAATTATTTTTACACCGTATTGGTGGATTTGTCTTAGAAAGAAAGAGAATTCAAATCAATATGTAAATAAATCCTAAAGGAGATTATAAAAACATTTTTAAAATGTTTAATCTGGAGATTTTTACACCAAATATATATAATTCGCCGTATTCTGAAATAAGCAATATTGCTATTTCTGTATCCTGACGGTTATTATATATAGTAAAACCTCGTTAATTCGAAATTCAAGGGACCCAAAAAATAAATTTCGAATTATAGGGGCTACCGTTAATTCGAAATTTTAGGTACAAAAATAAATTGCGGTGCGATTGTGAAATTTGCCAAAAATCGTAAACTCTTGAAAAACCGTTAATTTTGTTAAATTTATGTTTATATTTAAAGAAATTACTTTAAAAACGCAATATTTATTATGTTAATGCAAAGATCGCTGCATTTTGACATATTTGCTGTTCTCACTTGCGAAAAAACCTTTTTTTCCATGAATGGATGGCCATAATCAAAAATGTTTAGTTATACTTGAATTTAAGGAACGCTTCTTCAATCTTCACACGAGTTCGACTTTTGATTCCGCCTTTTTTCAGGCTCAAACCAATAAGATAAGTCACTAATAACATCTTACAAAGAAAATTAAACATTTTAATAACGCAAACAGTCATTAGAAAAAATCGAACTAAAGACAAATTTAAAAACATGAAAAACAATTCAAAACCCGTTTAGGTATGAGGATTAGCGCCGATGCCGCAAACTAAACTATCCGCGCATATAAAGGCAGCCAACTAAAGAAAACATACACAGGATTCTCCAATGCAAAACAAACAATGAAGAAAACATACACAGGGATCGCGACACGATATGAATTGAAAAGGGGCATTCCATAAGGTACCGTGAATTGATTGCGAAATACGCCAAGAATAGTAAAACTCGCGAAAAAGCAATTAATTTTGTAAAAAATGTCTGTTTTTCATATTTCAAGAAATCATTTCGAAAACGCAATGTTTATTATGCTAATACTAAGATCGCGACATTTCAAAGTACCCAATATTGATATATTTGTTGTTCTCGCTTGCGAAAAAACTCGAAATATTTTTTCAATTTCGTCAAATTTCAAAAAAAAAAATCGAATTACGCGAACTAAAATGTATTGATTTGCGGCGCAAGGGGCTAAAAAATATTTCGAATTATGAATTACCGGGGTTTTCGAATTATTGGAGTTAATTAACTATGAAATTCACAATTTGGGACTTACAAGTTTTAAAAATTTCGAATTATCGGGGTTTGAATTAACGGGGTTTTGCTGTAACATTGTAATGCCACCAATTTTGACGTTTTAAATTTGACAGTTTTGAAATTAAGCCAAGACCTTGGTATCGCATGTTTGCAGTGCAGTCCTAGAACATTTATATTCCATCTGATGCGTTTGTATTTTAATCTTCAATGTTGTTGTTTTTTAATGTTTATGTACATACACAATGGTGTATGTACACAAACATTAAAAAAAAAAAATAAGAGATTGTGTCATTACTGAAGAGGTCAGGCAGGTGATGATGGTGATTATATTAATGGGGCCACATTACTCATTGTACTCCTGTGAGTCAATATGCATAATGATAACAATTTGTATGAAAATGGTAAATATCCACACATGATTACATATTATATTATATTTATCTATGATGCATGATATAAATTATTCGAAAACCCTGCACGATTTGGTTGCGTCTATGTATTATGTATCTTATCTATGGTTGTAAGTATCAAAAAAAATGGAAGAGCGTGTGCTCATGTATGCACTGTAGAAGTTATTATACTTCTTTGGTGTGAATGTGATAATCGATAATTGTTCAAAATGTATATTAATACAATGTCTAGGGAGATAAATTCCATGTAAATAATAGAGGACTTAAATTGGATAACTTAGAAATATTAAAAATCAAGAAATACCTGAACTACTTATCAATTAGTCCCACCATAACTTGTTGATAAATGTTAAATTGACAAATTGTAACAAATTGATAATTGTTAAAAATGTATATTAATACAATGTCTAGGGAGATAAATTCCATGTAAATAATAGAGGTCTTAAATTGGGTAACTTAGAAATATTAAAAATCAAGAAATACCTGAACTACTTGTCAATTAGTCCCACCATAACCGAAGGAATGCTAATAATATCAAGAGAATATTTTTTTAGAATAGTTTTTCGTGGTCTCACATTCCTGCTACATGCATACTCGCTACAATGCGCATGTGCAGCGTGGCGCAGCTTCCGTTACAATAAAAAAATTACCCTAAATGCGCCAAAAGAAAATAACTCCAAAAATCACAGCTAAATGTTCAGATTATTTTGAAATATCGACATACATATATAGATGGTTTAATGTAGTATTGTTACGCAATACACTCCCAGACAATCTTAGAAAATAGTGCAAGGGATTATAACAATATGTTATTTTTTGTAAAAATATATTAAAAGTTCGACCTGAGGAATTAGGATAATAGTAGGGTTGATGGGCCGGTTGTGGCCACTCCCCCGGTTTTGGCCACTTGGACATTCAAAGGTATATAAATAAGACAATGGAAATATATTTGTTATTTTATTTATGCCAATCAATTCTTTAAACTGTGCTTTGTTTTAATAAATAACAGCCGTACCGCCATTTTCTTTCTTTGAGTATTGGTTGAACTTTTTGGTGACATTCATTAAAAATTAATAAATTCTTAGCAAAAACAATAAGGGCCTGTGGATGAGTTATGTGAAAATAACTTTTTAATCACTTATGTTTGTGTTAAT
This sequence comes from Agrypnia vestita, assembly GCA_016648135.1. NCBI lineage: Eukaryota > Metazoa > Arthropoda > Insecta > Trichoptera > Phryganeidae > Agrypnia > Agrypnia vestita. The sequence continues at coordinate 56,090 of JADDOH010003961.1, read as the reverse complement.
GAATCAATTTAGCCTATTGAATGAAAGTCCTAGGAACATTGTTTAAAGGTTAGTTTATTTCTTAGAAGAAATATTGCCACATGGCCACAACAGGCACCAATTTTACTTGTGTTCTAGTTTTGGCCATAGAAATGGCCACAACTGTCTCACATAGTGCGGTAGTTTTGGGCACATTTTTTGAAAGACATAATACGATAATATTTTACGATGATATCCCAATTATAATTATTTTGTTGTCTGTCTGTTCGTTCGTCCGTCCGTCCCCGTAACTTCGTGTAACGTCTGTAACTTTTTTATAGTAATTTTTTTTTTAACATTTTCTTTTGAAAAAACTTTTTGATAATGCCATCACCCACTTCCACAAAAGGGACTAAATTTCTTTCTAAAAATGTTCTTAGGTTTTCACGGCTATTCAGAATCTTCTGCGTGTAGTTTTTTGAGATATTCTGCCATGTATATCTGACCTCTCTGGCCGACGTTCCGGATTTCATTGCAGGGTCCATCATCAGCTCTGATGATGGACCCTGCAATGAGATCCGTAACGTCGGCCAGAGAGGTCAGATATACACAGCAGAATACCCCAGAAAACAACAAGCAAAAAATTCTTTCTTATCTTTTCAAATTGATCTGTCCGGATATAGTGTGGCATTAAAAGTTATCTCATTCTTTAGCTATAGGCACGGCAAGATCATAATTATAATAAAACTCATAATTTTCCTATAGTTACTTACCTATCTTGTTTTATTTTTATTCAAAACATTAAGAAACCTTATAAAAACTGAAGTGACCAGAACTGGCACAATGACATGGCCAAAACCAGATAAAAGTGGCCAAAACTGGCACTTTTGGACACATTTCAAGTTTGATGTTTCTATTTGAAGTTATATAAAATTTTATATATACTTTTTTCCTACATTCTCAAAAGAGTAATTTATGTGCTATATGGGGAAATTTAAAAAAATCGATTCCGACTATTTTTGAGATTGTAGAGATGCACAGTTGGCAAAAAATATTAATGGCCAAAGCTGGCCTCGCAACCCTACTTTATTTGCATAAAAAAGGTGGCAACCCTAGATGCATGTAAAAAAATAATATTTACAGATAAATTATTTGATAACACTGATGCACCAGAGCTGTCACAACCAAAGTATTGCACTTTGTTCCCTACTTGTGTTATTAGTAGTACATTATTCTTGTAAACTAATAAGTACGCCATATTTACATTATTATGACAAATAAATAAGAAGATGCGACTAGCCAAGATGATTTAGGTATTGAAATAAAATTGATATTTTATACAAACTGCTGGATGTGTTGAGATACGATAGTACTACATTATATTGAAGTGCACACTACAAACTACACACACTTTAAAGTTTTTGAAAGTACGTATTTCAAATAGTACAGTTGCCAGCAAACTTCTTGAAATTCTTTGGCGTAGTGGGGGAATGCGCAGAAGACAAAATTTGGGTCTCGTTGGTGGAATGGTACATGCGCAAACTTCCCACCACCACGCAGTAAAATTTCAAGATGTTTGCCGGCTACTGTACATTTAATTTTGAAGTGCAAACTACAAACTATGTACACACACATCAAAGTTATTTGAAAGTACATATTTCGAATAGTACATTTCATTTAAAGTGCACACTACAATTACTATTCTGTGGCGATAGCGTTCTGTCTCTCGAACTGTCACACTTTTGGACTCTGGGCTTTGATATTCAATGATTAGTTTAGGTAGGTAACTAAAACGTAATATATTTTAAAAATTTTAATCGCAAACACTTACGAAATTCTGGGTCATCTTATAATTCAAAAGACAGTTGATTAATCAACAAAGGAATGGGTACTTGTACTTTTAGGTTATAATTTTTGTCATTATCGAATAAATAAACTAAGAATAAATTCAGTTAAGCGTCGTAATGTACATTTTCAAGCATATATATTCTTTTTAGAGACAAAGTAGAGAGCCACGTTGTTACAAATGAAACATATAAATGCTACCATTGATTCTGTCAAGAAAATAATTAATTCTTTAAGGGCTGGAATTGTGGAAATCTTTCTTCTCTTCATGTAACTCTCTTACTAAATTTACATGTGATAAACGCTCTCTTTTCGTAAGCCAGTACTTCATCCACACTTGCCGATTTCGTCTTCTTTTATTGGTTTTTAAAATGTGATATGATATAATTCCTATAACAAAAGGCTTCCTCTATCGACGACATCGCGATAGGTGTGAGCAAGCTTCACGTCTGTCACCAACGTCGAGCCGAGTAAGGCCCGGTTGATTCAAGTTGGATCAAAGCAAGCGTTCGTTTAAAGCATAGATTTTTGCGTTCTCCACCAATCAGACGATCCGTTTTCGTAAATATCTATACTTTAAATGAACGCTTACTTTAATCCAACTTGAAATAACCGGCCCTAAAATTATTATTAAAAAACATATTTAATTGACAAAATACATATTCATTAATAAAAATTTTCCCTTAACCCGCCAATGGTGACATTATTTCCCGCAGTCGGCAGATATCTTAAAAAACCCGAGTGTGCGATCTTTCAGCCGACACCTTACTTCGCGATTCGTATTCGTTTTGTGGTGTCGCTGTCCTATTTTAATTTAGGAGTTAAAATAGGACCGCAAAATGAATAAAAATTGCCTAGTGAAGTGCCGGCTTTATACTTTCTACGCTTTAAGAATTGCGTACGTTCGTGTACAAATTATTGATGGTTTCACCGATATATTGTCTATGCTTTGAGTAATGCGCGCATTCGTGGACAAATTATATTTTCACAGATAATGTGTGGTGAATCTGTAAATTCGTTGACTGACATGTTTTCACTGCCCCCACTCTGCCCGACCGGGAAAAGTACATTTCTACTAGTGAAAGTATAGTCTCACTAAAAATGCAAATTCGCTGTAACAGATACAATTTTGTAGTACTACAATTAGTTCACTTCATGTAATTTATTGAAGTAGATGAAGTGTGTAATGTTTCGATAACTACTACAAATGTAGCGCACATTTTGTAGTCTTCAAACTGGTGAATGTGTGTGTGTTGTAGTCTTCATTTTGAAATGTAGTTCTTCCCTTCGCTACTTCTCATAACCTTTTAGAATTGGAAACATGTCTCATATCTTTTGTTTTGCGTAGAAGTATAAAACATTTGTCAACATGTTATTCCTTGCATATTCCGGAATCAAACCCTTGATTTATTAATTTAAATTAAAGAGTTTATTTATTAACATGTTTATTTAACAGTTAAAATTTGTATATAAATTTAATAGAACTTACATCTCTAGAAACAATTTTTGTCAATCTGAAGTATTAGTTTATTAATCAAAAAAATTTAAGCAATGCACCATTACAAGGTTTGGCACAATATGTTATTATGATTTTTTAAAAAACACAAAACATTATTTTTTACATTCAATAGGTAAAATAAAAATTTATACAATTGCTCAACCCATTAGCCTACCTTGTGTCTGAATTTGATGCCTGTATTATAATGTTCCAGTAAAAATATAAATAAAATTGGATATTTTTTATACTGATTTGTACCTTAAAATTAGTCCTTATCATTTTCAGGAGGAAAATACCAGGAATAGACAAACAGTGAAATTAAAAAAAAAGTTTTTGTATATGAATTTTCCAAAAGCACTTATTTTTAAATTAGATGGTAGGTAAATGGGTTAATATAGCTCTATATGATAATATCATGTATTTATTTATAAATTATTTTCTAAAACCATTAATATTAATTAATATTTTTCACAATAATTATCATAAAGAAATTAATATTTAAATATGTGAGATGTTAGGATAACAAAATAAAAATATAATAATCAAATGAATATTTTATTGTTCATAAATAAGAATAAATCTGTTAAAATCATTTTGTACTATTAATTTTAAATGCAAGATAGATGATATGAGTTTTAGATTTAGTAATGGAATCAATTTAAAATTAGAAAACAACGTATGGCTTAAATAACATTGAAAAAAATACTAATGAAATTATAATTTTGCTATTTAAATATTTTGTGTAGATAGTTGGGAAAGGATAAGAAGCTGCATACATATACCAATGAAGAATTTATTGTAACAACAATGGTTACATTTCAAAATTACCAGCTACTGCCATGGAATGAATTCTTTCAGCTCTAAAACTAGTCCCTCCTATTCTCCTGTCAGGGTTCTCCAAGGACTTCCAAGAAATTAGCAATACATATTTAATATTGAATTAAATATTTTCATAAAAAATTCCTATGACATTCCATGTATTTCTTATAACTCAGCTATATTCAGATTGTTAATATGCGAATCAGTAGTGTATAACCAAATTTTAATTTTGCAAATACATACTTAAAAAATCAAAGCACGATACATTTTGCAATATAAAATCACCGTTCCTGGAAACCTCAAAAAATAATTTGTAATAATGATAAAAAAATGTTTCGAGGACAATATTATTAAAAATAAAAAAATTATATAGCACCTGCCAAGCAAATAAATCAGATATACTGAATGAACAACTGCTATAATTATAGAAAAATTGTTAATTGATATTAATTAGTGATTCCACAATAAGGTTTTGTAATAAAATCATTCACATTTTGGCTATATCGGTGAATTTGTAAATTTTAATTACGTTCCTTTAACATACTTATATAATATAGTATCCTGTTATGAATATTTAAAGAAATTTGTATGTGTTATCCAGGATCAAAAAATGTAAAAAAGGTATTTTTATACAAATATATATCAAACACACATCAGTTATTTACCTCAATTTCACAATGTTTGAAAATTTTAAAACCCATTTAATATTTTTAATTATGTTTAAGTTTGATTTAAAAAACACGTAGTAAATTCATCTATAATTTCAAATCATCTAAATAAAATTCATCACTAGTATGTATTTATAGTCTAGGAGCTATTATTTTTAGTCATATTTTACTAATATATAACATAATATAAATGAATATGAACCCTTTTTTATGTTAAAAAGAAAATTGCTTTCATGGAGGATGTTACACCTAGCTGTATTATTTTATTTCAGACTCTGCTTTAAATAACATGGAAGAGCTAACTTTGTAGAGGTGAAATAGAATTTTATAACCTAACCCTAAAACCCCAAAAAACACCACCAGCTACCGCACTTGGATTGAGCGCATAACCTATTATATTTGATAAAGCAAAGTTGGAAATAAGACTGCAGATCTAAAATTAAAGTATTCAACCCTAGGTGACATTGTTTCAGAAATATATTTATTTTTCAAAGTCAGTGAACTAAAATCAGTGATTCGATTTAATGATTAATTAAACTTAATTAAAATAGTTTTCATGGCACTCATGTATGTAGGTACCTAAAATATTATTGATTTAATCAAAATAATAATGACACTTAATATTATATCTGAATTCCACAAATGTAAATGGTAGGACAGACTTAGTCCACAATATATTGCAGGTATAAAATATTTAAGCCGTATAAAAATTCCATTACCGTTATGGAGATATTTTAAAAAACTACCTAGGTACCTACCCTTAAAATATTGTGGACAAAATCTTTAACTATCTTGTATTTTATATATTGATATCTTCCAACCAAGAAATAATAATACATCTGACAATTCTCTAAAAGACATGCTTTGACAGAAGGACATGATCAGACAGAAGGAAAATGTTAAAAAATATAAATGTGTTAACGTTTTTAATTTTCCACACATTCTCTATTTTATGACTTTTTTCCAGCTTATTTTAATATTCACACCACATTATATTCAAACTGACTTTTTTGTAATACTCATCACAAATTAAAGAAAAAAAATGTAAATTGAGGAAGATCGAAACAGTCAGTGGTCAAAATTATAAAATATTAAATTATAATCTTAAAGATGTTGCACATTGACAAGTACTTAATAAATGCTAGTCTATATGGACAACTCACAGTATATAATATAATATTATTAATATATTATTCCTTGAAAATTATCCAAAAAGCTTTTCAAAGCAGCCGTGGCAATAAGGTTTATCATTTTGTTCTTTGAATGTGCCCTTGTTCAGTTGCTTGAGGCAGAAGGCGCACACAAAGTGCTCGGGGTGGAACTTGCGGAACATGGCAGTAATGCAGCGCCCAGCAATAGGCTTGTGACAGCCAGCGCACAGAGAGCCGCGCTTGGCATGGTAGTGAGTTTCGCAGTATGGCAAACCTTCATGATCGAAGAAAGAGCCACCTTGGAACGGCTGCCTGCAATCCTGTGAATGAAATAATTTTACATGTGAAATCTAGCTTTCTAATACTTATATTTTTTTTATTAACGTAGGTTTTAAATATGAAATTGCAAAAGTAAAATAAGTGTAAAAAAATATTATAAATGTGGAATATTATTAACAAAATATTTTTATACTGAAATGTTTAATAAAGTCCCACATGTAAGCTGAAATTTCAAAAAATAAAACTTAAAAATGGAAGCAGGAAAGTGTGCCTAATACCACATTGACAACTCACAAGATCTTCTCACACACGGGGCTAGACATCACTTAATTTTTTTCAAAACATTAGTTGAAGAATTTGACAAATGTAACCACATGTCAAATTAGTAATGATATTATCCTACCAAAGCCACATGTTTAGATGTAATTATTGAACAGTCCCCAAGGACCCAAGGCCATAGCTATGCATTTAAATTTATTTAGGTACTTTCTGATCAGTATTACCCCGAGAAAAAATTAACATTGAATAAAATGGTTCCGTGGTTAAGGATATCAACAAGATGTTTTTAACTTTATAAACATAAAAAAAGAAGCACACCTAGCAGAAATCTATGTACCTACATTAAAAAAAAAAGAAAAAACATCTCAAGACTAAATGACAGTTAATTTATATTGCATTACGGGTATTCTTTCTTGAAAAAACTGCACTGCTTTCAATGTCTGTGCAGAGTTTTAAAGCGAATTTTAATGGTTTGATCTTACCTCATTTAAAGTAAACAATCTTTAAATGACTATCCGACCATTGCGTCTGCTATTGTATTTTGCACCGGAATATGTTTTATTCTGAACCTAGTACTTCAATATGTATTAACAAAAAGTATTCTAAAACGCTACTCTTTTTGATATCAAAATTTTATATTGTTATAGTACTATATTTAATACAAATTAGATTAACGTTACTCTTTTCGATATCAAAATTTTATCTTGATATAGTTCCATATTTAATACAGATTAGATTAATATCATTTGTATACTTGGGTAGGTTCTCACAGCCCTATAAATATTGTACATCCAAGCTTGCTTGTGTGGTTAAGACAGCAAAAGAGGGTTGATTATTAGTGTCCAAATATATTTGTATTATTTCCACACCTCAAAGGATTTCACTTAATTTGAGAATAATAATATTGACATAGGTTAGATATGTACATATAACCCTAACTATTGGCATAGGTTAGATATGTACATATAACCCTAACTAGGGTGAGGCTGTACATATGTGGCTGTACGTATGGAGCCCATATAGATAGTGGCGGTTTTGCATTTATACGCCACATATATAATAATCAGTCTGACAGAAGGATAATTCGAGAGAGCAATCAAGGTAATAAAAATAAATTAATATGCTAGTTAAAGATCATAAATATGCTCATATTTAAGTAAATTTAACTGAATATTTGGTACCTAGTTCAAAATAATTTCGATTTTAATTTAAAATTTTATGCATGGTTGTATACATATGTAATTGTTAAACCAGTTTTAATCAATGAAAGTAAAAAATCAGCCATAAAATAAGATACTCGGAGAATAGAAAAAAACTGATGCATGACATTATGTCTACAGTATGTTTGGAAAAGAAAAAATAGCAAGTTATTCAAGTGGAAGACTAAATATAAGTTGACATAATTCTAAAAGTAAATATTACAGGAATTGGCTATGTGCCACGGTGCACGCTAACACAGGCTTCAAAATAACTTTAACTCATCCATAAACTCTGAAACACACATTGTTTCACTTTATCAGTGTGTATTTTTAAATATTATGTTGAAAAATTTATTGTTATATTATAATTTTGTAACAATAGGAAATATTTTGGATGGATAATAAAATATATAAAAGTGTCATCCTATTTATTAGAGATTTCTCAGTCCCTCTATACACAACAATAAAATAAATCCCTTAAGGTCTACACGCACATCTTATCAATATCAAATACATTATCCAATATAAGGATATGTGGAGTGAAATGCTCAGCTCGAAGCCTGTGCAGTGTTTGGTCCCATATATATTTGTTTTTATATTTTAATTATTTTTTGTTTTTTATTTTTTATTTATTTATTTAATTCCAAATAATGTACAATATAACAAATCATTGATTAGTGAAATCCAGCGACTAAGAATTATTTAACCAAATATAAATATAGCTTTATAAAAAATATTGGTATTTTCTTATCATTCGTCATCTTTCATAGAATACTTAAATTACTAGATTTATATTTCTCATGATAGTGACTGTTGGATCATTGCTCATACCTACGCTTTCCTATCTTTGATAATATAAAACTACTTCCTCAAATACTAGTTATGTCAATATCCTAATATCAGCACTATGGTGACTAGAAGAGCTGAAAGAAAAGGGGGGGGTGTCATTCTTCCGTCATATTTTCATATGAAGGGAGTCATTTTCATAAGGGTGTCATTCTTCATCTTCATCAACGCCAACACATTTAGGGCAGACAGGTTTTCCTTCCATGGCGTAGAAAGACTTTCCTTGAACCGGTAGTGAGCAATCCTGCATGTAGCATCAAAAATACAAGTATGATAAAACATTAAAATAAATCAATTCAAACTAACTTGTGAACACTTTGCAGAAAGTAACATTTATATATATGAAATGGTCAAATTTACGGTTACAGTATTTTCCAAATTAATGTAACTGACAACAATACTTACTCTGCAAACAAAGCAGTCCGGATGCCACTGTCCATTGAGGGCAGATATATAGTTCTCCATGATGGGGCGGTTACAGCCACCACACTTGGGGGCGAACATGTCGAAATAATCATTTCTGCAATACGGCTTCCCATCCCTCTCGTGGAACCCATCCTCCCCGAATTGCTGGCCACATTGTGCGCAGAAGAAGTGCTCCATGTGCCATGTCTTCTCTAATGCAGTTACACATTTCTGAAATAATACAAAGGATTTTAAAAAAATTGTACAATTAGTGCTTTTGTAGGTAAATGAAAATTATTGAGAAATTTTAATCTACAAGCGGTATTTTTCGCGACTACGCAGTTCCAAAAGTGCATCTGTAAAACACAACGAGGAAGTGAGAGCACTATGAAGTAGGGAAAATACCTATGTATTTAAAAATGTTTCACTTCATCCAATATGATGGATGTATCAACAATAATAGAGCACTGTTCAATATGAATCTTCACAAGTTAACTTTATACAAACAACACAATAATGATTCTTCTACGCTACGAAGAAATGCCTTACATCGAGTATTGGCCCGTTGCAGTAGGCACACCTTGGCGAGAAGAGGTTGTGGTAGTCTGTCTCGCAGTAGGGACGCCCATCCCTCTCGAAGAAATTCCTGGTCCCGAGTTCTTGAGAGCAATGCGCGCATGTGAAATGCTCCGGGTGCCAGGTGCGTCCGAGCGCCGTGATGACCTGTCCCACTATGGGCTTGTCGCAGGCCCCGCAGCAACCCTTCTGGGCCGTGCTCACTCCCTGGCGGGACATGTCCGCGTGCAGCGAGCCCAGCATACGCTCCAAGTCACCCCCTGCCGCTCCCTTCACCGCCTGACCCGCCTGGCCTGCCTGTCCCACTGTCCCACGGTACTGCTGGTGCTGAACTCCGCCCTGTGATACCTTCGAGACACAAAATTTCATATAATTACCGATATTACTAAGAATATTGTTTATTTAAAACCTGTAAAATATTTTTATGAAATAAATTTTCATGCTAACCGAGTAATATTGAAATTATAATTGTATTGAGCGATATCAAATATATAATAATTCAATGAATTACACTATATTGAAGCTATCACAATAATCTCCCCAGAATGTTTGAATGCAGAAGTGTATCTGGAATATTGAAAGTAACTCTGGGGAGACTAGGATAGTAATGAAACGCTCCAAGCTTATGCTGACCGATATTATAACTAAAAAAATTCCCCCACTCTTTTTAGGGCAGTCACTCACACACCTTTGCAAGCCTGGAGTTGGTGGGAGGCAGTGGGAGGAGAGAAGGAACAGCCAAGAGAGAGAGGAAGGAGAGCTATTTTAAGAAGGTAGAACCAATAAAGGAGTCTTGGAACAGTGGAGCGAGCCAAAATCTCAAGTCGTGGTGTGGTGCTGTGTGCTGATACATGATGCTCCTGTTCATTTGAATATATATCATTTTAAAAATATATAAAAAATATATACATATTTTGAATTAATAAGTTTTGTTTTGTCTGGCTATTTGAAATACATAAAATAAGACATTCTCTAATACATACTTTATATATACTCACCACACACAAGAAACATAATTATTTTTGGTGAGGTATATACACACAAAAAAAATTGATTTTGTAAACATTTTCTATGTATGATTGTTTAAAAAATATTATATATATATATTATTAATTGAATAAATAAATAAATAAAAATTTATATATATATATACTACATCAGAATGTCTTGGAAATAATTACAAAGATATAAAATATAAGTTTCAGTTACAACTTTTTCCAAGAAGTACATTAATTTTATAATCAAATCCACAATATACATTGTGTCTTCTAGCTAACAGCAAAAACTTTACAGGTGGATTCCTGCCTTGATAATGAGTAGAAAATGTTCAAGAAATCGTGATCTAATTAATATCAATAGTTACGGAGATATGTAATATCAAAATTTTCCTTTTTTTTGCAAAAAGATGAACTATCACTACAGTAACTTATATTGATTATGACATCGAGCTTGCATGCAAAGATGTATAAATGTGGATGAGGCGAGAGTTGTATGTCAGGACAGACGAGTATGGTGCTCTATCCTATCTGCCTACCCCCACGGAGAAACGGCGTGATGGTAAGTAAGTAAGTAAGTAAAATTCATTCGCTTCAATACAACTCAAATAAAATGATACAAACCTTGAAAAAAAAATTGTATTTTCAATTTATGCAAGGTTTTTATCATTTTGTTTGACTTGTATTAAAATGAAATCACGGAAAAATAAATTACAGATGATGTTGATAATAATGTGGGTAAGAAAATGTAATATTATTATGTTCTTATTGTGATTGCCTGTTCAGACTAGTGGTAAGAGCCGCAAAGAGAATGCAAATGTCGAGAGTTCTCCTCGAAGAGACACTCCATTTAATAATGGCTTGTATAGCTGCACACCACAAAGGTGCTTCAATTTATTTAGGAAATGGGATAAATATTGATGACATCAATAACTATATTTATGTTTATTTATATATTTTTTAAATTCTATACGATTTGAATATGTAATAAACTATAAATGCAGCGATAGGACACACACCTTAAATTCAGAGAGAGAGGCCATGAGGTCGTCCAGTTCTCTGGTTGCATTGGAAGCGTGGGCGTGAATGGGGTGAGCGCTTCGAGCATTAGCCGATTGCCCCACAGGTTCTACAACAGTCTCCTTCACTGTCACTGTTACGTGTTTTGTGCCTGGCCGTGGAGCAGTTCCAGTACCACCACCCCTATGGCAAGACCTTTTTTTTTAAACTTGTTTATCTTGACATTAATTAGGTTTTTAGGAAAAATAAATATTGCGCATTGTTAACAGCATACATATTTCAAAAACTGTTGAAAAAACAAACACTCTGTATTTTGATAATCAACAGAAAATCACGTTTAGTTACCAATGTCAGTAAATACATATTACACAACAATATACAAATGCTTTAAGTTTACTTAACCAGCTACCAACTTTACCAATGCTTTCCTGTTGTTTCTAAGTGCTTTCAACAAAAATTGCTTTGGTAATTTTTATTTGGATTGGATTATTTAGATATAGAGTCCGCGTTTCATACCTTTGCACTTTTTAATGCACTGAAACAATTGTATACACAGTCTGTTAATAGCTATCCTTGCAGTGGTTATTTGATGGTGCGGGTCAATATGCGACTGACTATCGAAGTGGGTGTATGCTTATTTGTTTATTGAAAGCAATTTATATATTGAATTTTAATGAGCAAGAATTCAAAGTTATAAAATGTTTACACTGCTAATATTAAATGTCTACACATCAGTTAAACACGTAGACAAATATATAACCGCAGAAGGACAAATTGCAAATTTCTTTTCTGATTGAATATATAATAGGTGCATTATATGAAATAATATTATATTATGCATAAAGGGCCATAGAAGAACAAATAATTACCCGTTTGGGATATCAGAGCTCAGCTGTTCCAGAAGACTGTCCACTGTGGGGCGGGGCTGAGGTGCTGCTGGTACGGCTCCATTGGTCTTGCCATAACTATCCACTAAGACAAAGAGTAAAAAAATATATTAAAAAAATATATACAATATTAAATAATACTAGCTGTTGGACCAGCCTTGATGGCCTAAGTTAATATAATTTTTGAGGGGAAATTATTAAAAAAAAAAATATTCATTGTTCATAACAAAAGACGTTTTATAATAAAATTTTATAAAAATATAACAATTTATTTAATTGATAATATATATAATATTTTATTACAATGATACCTAGAAAATGTTGACTATTTTTTTTTTTATATGTTATATCTCACCAAAAAAATGATTCTTGTGTGTGGCGAGGGAGCAATGTAATAATAGTTTTACAGATAAATTACACAATATCAAATCTACAGTAAATTTTTCAAATTCAAAATCTCCCAGCTAGATTTATAAAAGAAATTAAAATAATAATCTTCAATGAATTGAGAAGTATTTTATCGATAAATTTGAAAAATTTCCTGATAAAAGACAAATCACTAAATTCAAATTGTAATTAGCAACTGTAATAAATAACATTAGATATTTTTTTACAATTATACTGCATTCACAATTTCTGCATAAAATATAAACTTTACATATCACAATGTTTTTTTTTTTAAATAAAAGGTGCCGAAGCTCATTTCTTGTCAAAATTCAAACAAAAAAAAGGACATTTAAAGAAGTATTTTTAAAACTAATTTTTATTTAAAAAAATTACATAGAATTAAAATAAATTATTTGTATAAAAGAAATGAAATGCGCCGCAGGCAATTTTTTTCAAAAAATTACCGATAGAAAATATATGTATATAAAATTAATTAAACGCGGTAAATGTAAAAATTCTTCTGATGAAAACGTTCATTTCAGGAAAACATTAAAAAAATCATTTTGACAAATTTACAGCAGCGCCGCAGGCGAAATTTTTGTTTTAAATATAATAATATTAATGAAATTGTATTTAAAAATATTTTTATTAAAATAAAACACAAATTACTTTGTTTTCACCACTATATAGTGGTGAAAACATGCGGCTTCATACAGAAGAAGAAAAAATATTCTTCGAACAGTTAATATTTTTATTGCCGAAAATTTCTATTTATTATCGAAAATAATAGTTATGAAAGTTTTGTTTAAGATTATAATACATTGTTATCAAGTTATAAGTTTAATTTTTAGACAAATTTTACGAAAATATAAGCACAATAATATAAGCAAAACACGATATTGATAGTTGGATTTTCGATCATCGACTGTACACATTGACAACTGTACTGTATATTATTAATTAAAATTATGAATTATAGGAAAAATACAATAGTTTAAATGATATTTTTATGACTGATTTTTTTTTACTTTTTATGTCCGCCGTTACTGATTATTTTTCGCGTACCACCGGTGGTACACGTACCACAGGTTGGGAACCGCTGGTATAGATGATAGGTAACTGAGATATAACTATTGTCTAGTATTGATGATTACCCGTTGAATTGTGAAAAATCAGTTATCAATCATCGATACAATCAGACACAAATCTCAAAAAGAGGTTAGTGTGTCACTAATAAGTATGCTTTAACTATTGGAAGTTTAAGTTCTACGGACCAGTGATTATTCACTAAATTACGGATAATTAGTTACCAATCATTGTTACAATGGAATACAAAAGGCACTAGTTTTTTAATATTAACTTTTCATGTGATATTCCTGAATGACTATGGACTAATAAAATAGCGCAATCTACAGTGTTTTCATATAGAAACTATATTACTGTTCTGTAAAAGTAATCATATTTTCAGTTGATATATTCATTATCATGTACAAAATATTTTCATTACCGCAATCTTAAGCCAATAGAACTGGTGTGGGATAGAAAACAATGACAATAGTATTTTATTTTCGAAGAGCATTTAAGATGCGTATTTCAGCAAACTCGGTGTTATAATTTTTGTAAAAAAATTCAAAAAGTTGAATGAGTATTGAAAGTTTATCCCTATTCTAATTATTTATTTATTCATATATTGTTTACATTGGCATTGATGTACTATTTTTTAATATTATATATACATATGTAAATAAACAGATAAATGATTTTTCCTGAAAAATTTTCAACTCTATGGACCTAAATGTGTCTGCTAGTGTACATATTTATGTACACACATAACATTATAAATATTTGATTGCCCAGGAAAATAATACACCAAAATTTGCACTTACTTTAATAATAAAAAACGAAATAAAAATTATATTTTATAGTACAGTAATAAAAAGCACTATCACATTGGCATTCAAAATAATTATGAATATACTCGTAACTGAAAAATATTAAATGTCCACATATACATTTTAGCCATGAAAATATTTTTATCAAAGTAAAAAACAAAATTCAAGGTTAGATGTCAGCGTATCAGATTTTCACATCTCTACACATCGAGTTGTGTGGGGGTGGAACTGACAGATCCATGGAGATTGGCAAACTAGAATCATAAAATTAGACACTTTTCTCATTTTTAGAAGCGCTCATAATACATATTATACACGGTGTCCAAAAGTCCCACGTTTTACAAAAAATAAATATTGAAGAAAAATGCAAACTTCGATGTCGCATATCTCCATAACTATTGATTTAAGGTCATGATAGCTTGAACATTTTCGACTAATAATCAAGGCAGGAATATAGTCCTGCGAGGTTATTAATGTTTTCCAAATAACCCTGTATAATCATGAAACTGTTTTAAAATGCAAATTTATACCTTGTACCTGTACTCCTCTGTACAAAAAAAATAAAAATTAAAAAAAAATAAACAACAATATCAGTACCCGGAGCATATTATTCAATTTCCATAACATCTATTTCAAAGATTGCTATTGATTAAATATCACTCGGAAAATCGACATCTTAGCTTTTGATTGGCAAGACGTGACTTCATGGTGTGAAAATATTCCGTTGCATGATGCGCGCGCATTTAGTTGCATCCTAAAATTGAGTAAAGAAGAATAACTTCAAAAATCAATCGATATTTTTGATTAACACGGTAACAATTAATCCCTTACAGCGCGCATCACTGACTGGCATTCCGCGTTGGGGAGGTCCGCCCCGATGTGCGCCTAGCTCCGGACTCAAACAGATAAATAAAGAAAATGCCGTTTCACTAACGTATTCAGTCCTAGCCTAATGCTTCAAACAGGCGACCGCTAAAATTATTTTTTATATATTTTAAAATTATGTTCTTTTGAGTAATATCAAGTTGTGCTGACACGTCGCGTCGGTGAGATTAGTGATACATACACCGGGAAAATGACCGAGCTCGTTCACTGCACCATTGCAGAGCTCTTGTTCATCCAATGTATTTGTCGACTTATAACAATATTTTTGTGAAATAATTAAGTACATCGGCGATAGCCGATTGTTTACTGCTAGGCCTGCGGGCGACTATTCTGACTGCTGCACAGCCGCGAGTGGCTGCTGCACGCCCATTGGTGTCTGCAATTAACTATACTGTAGTGGCCACTGCAGCTACGTCCGCGCGATACAGTCTGCGATTAGCTATCGCTCATTGCCTGCTGCTTTTCATGCGATTTTTTTTTAGCGATCCGTTTTAAGCGCAATCATAGTATAGATAATTCTGTGATACACAGAATATTGGGAACTTGTAATGAATATGGTTGCATGATTGACATTTTCGTCGACAGTCTGGAGAAAGTAAAGTTCACACTTAAAGAGGCAATACTGCTTCGTTACTGACTTCAGCTGTTAATATGTAATGGTGGGTAAAATATATTTTTCGTACACATTGCCGCTTTGTACTTTCTATTTTTAATTTTTGTACTCATGTTTTGGTGCTATTCCTGGTACTTTTAATAATTTGCTACTTGTAATTTATATTGTTTAATGTATGTTCTTTTTAATTTTATGATATATTTTTTTATGTAAAAGCCTATACGCATTGCTGCTCGTTACCTACTCTACATTTTTAATTTTTATACTCATGATTTGGTGCTATTCCTGAAACTTTTAATGTATGTGCTTTTTGAAATTTATTTTATACTCTTTATGTAAAAGCCTAATGGGCGTAAACAAATAAAATAAAATAAAATAAGTATATTTTAAATGGGCCTTTTTTCACCCTAAGGTATATATAAATAAACAATAAGGTCCAGTGCCCAAAATTTGAATACAGTCCCGCGATTTTCGTGGCCGGCCCTGATTGTGAATTTGAATTACCATAACCGATAAGAAAATGAAATATTGCGAACCTTCGCAAAAAAATTGCGTAAGTAAAATTTTTCCTCGCGCACGTGCCAAGATTTTATTAATATAATCTGTCCCGTGGAAAGCAGAAAACGTTTCTGACGATGTTTACCCGAAATGTATTTCTCTTTAAATAAAAAACCACTACCCGCTGGAAAGGTCGATTCTTACTCTGCCAAGAAAAACACGTATACCCGAAAATTTGCTTTAAAGTCTGTCCAAATGCATCCAAACATTTTAAGGTCTGAGTGGTGTTTTAAAGAATACATATACGTAAATAGTATTGGGTTGTATTTCTATTCAGGACATTCGGCAAGTCGTGCGAAAATCAATAAAATGTTGGCGTTTTCACTTTAGGAACTGTTGGAAATTACTTGATGCGTATTTTTTATTTTTGTAATAGATATTTCTACATATTTCTTGTACCCGTCCGACGTTCTGGGTCGCAAAGCAACATAAAACAGGCAAGAACTATCGTCAATATTATCACCAGAAAAGTAAATTATTTTACTTTTGTTTTTTCGTTGATTTTAATAAAAATTGTGCGTTTAAAAATGGTTTAATTATTAGTTAATTTTACGCCTAGTGATTTAATATATATGCCGAGGTAATACGCATCCATGAGGAACACTTCTTAAAATATACAGAATTTTGTTTGAGCAGTTAATAGTTGATACCTTTCATGTTGTCTTGTTATGTATAGTCATGTTGGCGCCGTTGCATTGATGTCTAAAAATTATGATATTATATATTAATGTAAAACAACAAGTTTAGATGAAATAGCAAAAAAAAATTTTGATATAGTTTAAGCTGATGGCATATTAGGCAATGTTCCAGAAGTGGCCAGAAGATGAAGGTACAGACTCGGGGTAAAGTTTTCCAACCAGTGCAGTGGCTTAATTACGTAAACGTAATTGACAATTACCAAAAATAATTTCGCCATTTTTTATTTACACTATGTAAGTTGCCACACTTTTGCAGTAATTGCCTAATTAAGGCTGTAGGCGCCGAAGAAGAAGCCGCTGCCGCGGTCTCTAAAGCTGTCAAATTGTCGTCAGAAGATAATAGCCGGGGTAAAGATTGCTCCAGTACTCTAGTGTAATATTACGGTAAAATTACAGGTAGTCTAAATAAAAATTATTTCCGCTATTTTCTAATATTCTAACATTGTGATCGAAGTAGATACTGCGATTTCCCGAGTCTTTTCTGAATTAAAAAAATTAGATATCTAGTTTTTTTTCTAACAAAGCAATACTTCGCAAATCACGTAAATTTAATAAAACTTTTCACGCATTTGATTTGTTTACAAGTAAACACAATAAAACACAAAGTATGTATCTGCAAATGTATACACCTGTCAATTTTAATTCACTCATTGAGTACTAAACTTAAGTAGCGCAAACAGTATTAATGTATGCAGCAAAAAAGAAAATTACCTCTGCAATAAGCAGAACCGTGACTCTTGTTCAAACACGTTAAAACCACACGTACAGCGCGTGCACGTGGAGGAGACTTTTCTCGGAGACTCGTTTCGAAAGTCACGTAAATGACACTACAGAGGACAGTAAATGACAGTAGGTAAAAAATGAAACAAAAACTGATGTTTAAAAGGAAAGAAAACATACCCAAAGGAAAGAAAACTAAGCCAAAAAAACAAAAATAATCGTAGCTGTATCTGAAGAAAGCTCGGAAGAAGAAGACGCGGCCTGCTTGTATTGCCATGATTTATTATATTGAAGGCGGGTAATTTTATAGCGTTTGTAAGAAATGGGCGTGTACTGGTCTACAGTCATGACGATGACAGTGTTCTCACCTGTGAACTTTGTCAATAATTGGTACCACATTGTGCCCCGGGGGGTGGGGCAGAATGGGAAATTTCCCTTTTTTTCAAACACATATTTTTGATAGTAATTATTAATTTTAAAAAGGTTAGCTTTAGTTTCTTTGTAGAGAAATAAGTAAATAAAAATACAAATTAACAAATAATGGTGTTATTACTTTCAAGCACTCGCAAATTGTAATCAAAGCTTGGAGCAGGAGAGATTCGTGACGCGTTGTCCATTGTATTTTGTACAGAGATTAGAATGACCAATTGTACCGTACGGAGAAGAGATCAAACCTCCTTCCGTAAGATTAAGATCCTCGTCTTATGGTGTTGCCCTTAAAGCGGTACCCCGAACACGTAAGACATCGGTTGCCCACACGCACCCGGCCATGTATCATCTTAAATTTATAAAATATTAATTAATCACGTTTAAATTTATAGCGCCAAGGAGTGGGAAATTAAACTACGTGTCACCGTGATCCTAATGAAAGGTGCCTATTATCTTAATATTTCGCCTCATCGAAAAAAAATTGGCACCCGCACGGACCGAAAGCGCTAAAACTCACCTCCAGTCTCGGCGCGGCATGACGCACGTCATGTCAAGTGAATGAACATGAAAATTAGCGGAGAAAAATGGTTTCCCACACACTTCAGTCGCCAAAAATACGAGGATAAGAACCGTATTGTATTTAAACAAAGAAAATAAAATCAGAAACTATAGCTAGACCGCATTCAAAAGAATGTGCGCAAAAAATGTGTGTTTTGTTACGATGCAAAAAATGAACACAAAAGAAATTTTTCTAGTAAGTAACCTTTTTTAAACTAAAAAATATATATTTATTTGGAATATCATATTGAGGCTTACAATACGGGCTTGCCAGGCAACTTTCTCCCGCTTTCTTCTTACCGGACAAAGCTAGGGAATGGTCTTTTGATTGTGGTCGACCTATAATAATAGAGTACTATGGAAGCACTGACTTGTGTGTGCAGGAATTCAAAATTCAGAACGCCCACCTTCGACTATGTCTAAATAAGTACTGTTTTTAATAAACTAGCTTTGGTTTGATTAGAAAATAATAAGAATACTGTGTGACCAATTTTCACGATTATTTTAAGTATATTTATAATACGTAGATGGAGTGACAACGTCCTCAAAGACATCTCTGCCTTAGAGCCTCGGAACTGGAGAGAGCTGGCACTAGACCGAGATGAATGGAGGAAGATTATTGAGGAGGCCAAGACCCACCAAGGGTTGTAGTGCCAAGAATGATGATGATGATGATTTATAATACGTGTTAGTCACTCACCTCAATAATTCAGTAATAACATTGGTAAACAAAGATTTCGTTACAAGAACAATTCTCTGTTCTTACGCTGATTCCTACGTAGTTTTGCCTGCTGAATCCGAACAGCCATCAGAAATTGTCCATCAGCCACTATTTTTTGCAGTTGTATGTTCTACTCCCAAACTAGTATATATTGCTCATATGTTTAATTCTTTGAATTTCTAATTTTCGTTTAAACACTTTAAAACAATGCTCCTTTAACCATGCATTTTATTCACCCTGTAGCTTATATGTTCGGATAAATCTGATTTTGGGGTATAACCAGAGGACTTGGGGTTTCCCGGCAATGAGTAATTGCGAAGTTTTTAACTAAACAGTAGAATTTCGCGGTTGTATTTCTACAAACAAAAACATTTTTAAAAAACGATCGAAACATCAGTGAATTCGCATGTAAACAGAATCTGACAGCTGACAAGAATTCAATATAGCGTCGTTATTTCGCATTTCCGCTACATGTTCCGTGCGCAACTTCTGTTAAAATAAAAAAAATTACCCTGAAAATCGATAAAACATGAAAGTGGGTAGGTAATTGGACTTTTTTACAAGAAAAATGTAATTCGGTGCGCGACTACTGTATTTAATATGCATTTTAGATTTTTTTATCCGTTGATGGAGAACTTTCATTGATGGCGATTTTAGTTTGTGATGTATTAAAATTATTAAAATTATTATTATTACCTTGCATTAAAACATAGCTGGACATAATGCGTATGAGGATTCTATCCAGCTTTGGTTTACAGTGCAGCACCTGTTTTTTTATCTACGCCAAAGAAGTTTAACTTCTAACGCGCGAATATTGTAGGTACACACACTCAATTTTTTTTTATTCCGTGTTTAAGATACCAACCAATAATATGTCGCCTGGCGGCGCCGGAGTTGGCAGGCATTTTTTAAAATTATAATTTAACATTGATTTTACAAAACCATTGACCGCGACTTAATGCTTCGCCAGTGGCCACTAACTAGCCTTGCAAAAAAAATGCGCAGCTTTTAGTTAGTGAATTGAGATTAAATTTGATATCTAGCACCGCACCAGTTAATGACGAATGTGCTATCTTTCTATATAATAATTTATAGGAGAAAAATTAAATAAAAAATAATAAATACCTGAAGGCTTTTAAAAAAAATCACGAAAGTTTCAGTTTCAGAAACAGTGCAGACAGGAAAAAACATTGTGCCCCCAAGTCACAGTGTTTTTTCCTGTCTTTGAATAAACAGGTTTTAAATTTATGTAGCCGTTATTCATCGCGACTTTTTTTGGATTTCACGTTTAATTGGCGTTTTGACGTTAAATATCAATGTGCGACGTCTCCATTTTTAGACAAAATGAGTCATGAATGTAGTTCCGTAGAATACAAATTAGCATAGCCTATCAAATCATAACATTTCATGTCCTCGTGAATTTAAAGTATTTCGAATTGTAAAAACATATTTATTACTAAAATGTAACATATCGTCGGCGTCAGTGCAGGACCTCGTAAATACACGAGAATATTTTTACAGGAGACACTTAAAACTTTCCCAAAAGCATTCAAATGTCCCATTATGTACTTAGAAGCTTTTAGATTATCCTATTTTACGGACCGAGTACGTTGACTAGCAACTTGAATTTTTGTCACTAGATGGCAGGATGGGTAATTGAACGATTTCCATCAAAAACGTGTTTTAACCAAAAATTGTAGATACAAGGTCCTGCACTGACGCCGACGATATTTGGTCATCTTTTTAACGATTATCTTAAAACTACTTAACGTCTTAACATTGGACACAATTTAATTTTTTAATAGGGTTAGGAAATTAAAATGCGCATCGAAATCCATTTACATTATGCTGCAACACTCCGAGAAAGGGTGGAAAGCTGAGTCACTTCGCGATCTCAACGATCTTTTCAGCGAAGGAACGATTAGCGAAAGAGTATGTCCAGAGTGGAGTTTATTCGCTTCAAACCTATTTTCAAGACAAGTTTTCAAAGGATCAATCTTCGGAGTTTGACGACCAGGTCCTTATGGCGGTTGTGAAACCGGCCGAAAGTTACGTCACTAGAACGCTGGACACTGGACTATCTTCGCCCACGAAAGCAACTGTCTTCCAATCAAATAGCAAGCAGTAATTGACGTTGATAGTGACCACGCCCCACAATTATAATAGGTAGTGATGCAACAAGGATGCAACGAATACTACTTTCATGAATATGAATATCAAACCTACTATTCGGCGAATACGAATACGAATAATTCAACAAGGTAATAAATAATACACTACTGTTCTTTTTTTATTAAGAGATTTAATAATTAAAATTTACCACAGGTAAATTTTTGTTCAAAAAGCACAACATTTGTAACTTCTCAGGCGTTAGGCGTTTTCTTTCATCCGTTTGTAAATTCCCAGCGGTCGAAAATAATCTTTTTGAGGCGACAGTAGACGGCTTTAATGAAAAATACTTCTGGGCCAGTTTTTTCAGCTTAGGGAAATACATATCTTCACGCCAGAAAAGCAATAGATCAACAGAAGATGAGATATTAGGTTATTTGAGATATTTTAGAGCGAGTCCCCGAACAAAACAAAATAAACTCGTCTCAATGGGACGAGTTCACTAACAAGTCATGTACACAATCCGATATCTTTATTATTTATAACAAAAACAAACAAATAAAGTTATATTTAAGTTTAACTTACCAGATTTCTAATCGACATGTTTCTTAATATCACTTTTTTCACGCTTACGAGGGGTCATGTTATTAGTTTAATTGGAAATTATGTTATAAGAGTTAACGCTTTTACACACAACGGAAATAAAATGGAACGAACAATACGTATTAAAAAACAAAAACTATATGAAATGAGCACCTAACCTTATTAATAATCCAACGAAACTAGATGAAAGAACTCATGTTATGTTGTGAAACAAGTAACAACTGACAACTTGAGAACTTAACAAATCCATTAATTCAATGTTAGGGAAATCCCCGATAATAGAGTGCGTAAGATACACTGTGCAGAGCCAAACAGTAATTTGCGTTACGTTCAGTTATAGTTTGTTTTTAATATTCGTGATGATATTCGGCACATACGAATATTCGGTAAATATCTACTATTCGGCGAATACGAATATTCGTATTTGTATTCGTTGCATCACTAATAATAGGCATGATGACAGTATTAAAGAATAAGTGATTTTAGAGAAGAAAACATTTTGAAAGGATTCTAAAAATTGATCCAGTTTTAAGGGGGAATACCTACCTAGACATTTCGGAAAAATCCATTTTAAAATTTTTTTGAATTTTCTTAAAGCTAAGATCTTAAGAATGTCTGGTGAAAATTTTAAACAAAAATTCAAAAAAATAACTTATATTATAGATCTGGAATCGATGATTTTATGTATGTTGAAAAATTTTGCGATTTATTCATTACTCAATATTCAAACACGTTTTACTCGAAACCATGTTTCAAAAATCGGTGACCAAAATATCTCCCGATTAACTTGAAATTTCTAGTGGTTATTCTATACATTATTATCTAGTCTTCGTCGTAGGATTTTTTTTAAGTGACGTAGTTTTTTTATCGGTAAAATAAATCCGAATTTTTCCCTAAAAAACGCTATTTTAAATTCAAACGCCCGCCAATTTGTCAAAAATCGATATTTTCAAAAAATTCTACGTCAAAAAGTAAATTAAAGTGTCAATTTTGATAATATTTTTTGTTTTTTTTTTATTCCTATGATTACAGATGAAATGGGAGTGGTCACCGCGGAGGACCTTTTTTCGGCAGTCGACAGAATCCAAAAATTTTCCGCCAATGTTGAATATTTTTAATAATGTAATAAATTCATAAAAGTGTGTACTTTCATATAGAAATTATATCAAAACCATAATTCATATAGGTTTCCTTAAAAAAATTCCTAAAAATTGCCTTTTTTCGCGCTTCGTAGGTAGGTATTTCCCCTTAATATACATATTGAGATTAATTTTCAATAAAATCAAAGTACAAAATTTTGCAACCGGCCATTTTAACTGAAAACCCGGCCAGAGCGAATGACGTCACGCCAAAGTAACCATCAGCGTGTCACTTGAACTGTTGTCAGAGACACAATGCAAAGTTTACTTAGGCTTGACGTCACATAGACTCCATGACGCATGCGGGTGTTTTCGTGAGAAATTAAAAAAGGTAGATGTAAATGCAATTATTTGCGTAAAAACTTAGTTTATTACTGAGATAATGTTATTTTCGATAATAATAGACGTGTACCCACATTTATAGATGGTTTTTCCAAAAGATGTCATCACGCCTATTGTGCAATGTACAATACAGAGTTTTTTTCCGTATTTGGTTGTTTCCAGTCCAAAATAAGAACTAACTGTAAAATCCTAGTTACACAGTTTGGTGCTACGGCTGGTTCCAATACGTTTGACTTGTTTAAAAAAAATACTACGAGCTTGTAAATTTTGAAATTATATGAAGGTAAAAACGAAATACTTTAACCGCCGCGGAATATCGGCGTACAGCGGCGCTGGCCTAAAAACATGTCTTGCATGTTTTTTAGGCCAATGCTTGAATGCGAGGGGGGAAATTCTTCCGCTGTGCCCCAACCCCCTTTCCTAAAGAACGGGTTTAGTTCATCTCTGTACATTTATATAGTCTGTGCTTGTTATATTAAGAATTTCGAAAAGCGGCGGATAATTAGGCATCAAGCTAATAACGATGATATTACCTTTCGTCTCTCCGTAGCCCGTGTACCGCGCGCTGCTGAGGTCCTGCAGCAGGGTGTCCAGCTCGGACAGGTTCCCCGGGCCGGGCCTGCCTGCAGCCGGGGGGCCCGCCTTGCCCGGCCCCGAGGCCTGCTGCGAGGAGTAGCTCTTGACTATCCTCTCGGTCATCATCGCATTCTGGTTCTGGTAGGTCGGCTGGAAAAATGTATACATATTAGAAAACTTTGCAGTCGGTTCCATACTCGTACATACACAGGCTTCCTAATACAAAATTTTGATTCATCTCAAAGTTCGACAGTACAAGGTGTTTAAGAAAACAGTACACTAAATCCGCTGAAAATTTTATTTTTTTTAAATTAGAATAAAAATAATGCACGCAGATGGAAGAACTTTTGTCAATGCAAAATATTATTTCTAAGATTCAAGAAAAGAAAAGGCACATATGTACGTAATCACATTATAACCTGTTAGAATGGGAACTTAGTAAACTTCGGCAAGTGTCCAGTGGTAAGACTATCGCCTGGTGACTAGGAGGTCGGTGGTTCGATCCTCTTCTCAAAAGATCAGCAAGTAAATGATATTTTTCATAGAATAAACTATTTTACGTTTGAAAAATGGTGAGGAATATAGGAGTATAAGAGAAAAACAAAAAATAAATCTGTTAACTTGAACCGATTTCGAGAGCGCCAGTCTGCGGTATTACATCGGAATATAAACAATAAAATGTTGAAGCGATAACAGCGTTCTGAGGTACAGCGAAGACCAAACACTGGCTGACTACCGACTGACTTTGTAAGCAAACTAATCCATAAAATAAATACGAAATAATATATCCTGATGAAATTAGTATCAAAACCGGTAGTCGTTATGTAATCAACGAAAAGTTGATTATAAGTTTAATAATTATAATAATAATTAAGTTGTATGTAGTTATATGTTAACACTATTAATTGTGTCATAAAATTCACGATATACGGATTAAAAATAAAAAGGGCGGTCAAATCTAGAAATAGCCGTAGAGCTTTTTTTGCGGAGTACGTATATTTTTTACAAATGCGTGTTACAGAAAGTATCGCATCTCTGGTTGGTCCTCTTACGATATAAATGAAAATCTCTGGAGAAAACATAAGAGAATGTCACCTCTACGGTGCGTGTCTGAGTGGCCAACACACCGAGCACCAGGTATTGAATGTAGTGTGCCTTCCTATTGAATATTAATAATATTGTGACGTCGGGAGATTGGGTAATGCGAGGAATATTCTTAGCATTTTGCGCACGGCAAGCTTTTATTATATCCCTCGGAGATATGTATTTGTATATAATATACACGATTTATACAGGCATCTGTCTTCTTAACACCGCCGTAAATTCCGACAGCAGCCCAAATACTGGAGAGGAACAAGCACATAAAATAACACTTATTACTAACATTTATTATATGTACATTTCAAAATGTATGTTCACAAGATATTAACACGTTAGAATATAATAATATCACCCGGGTTCTAGGCGAAAACACAAACAGCCCTTTTAAAAAATGTGACAACCATTTACATCCATGTTATAATGGGTTATACGTAAAATAAACTCAAAAGGATAGTCTATCACTTTTTTGTTATCTTCGATAAATATGATTTGGGGTCGCCTATCTTACCTTAAGACACTAAATATCACATTCCGATTTCTCCTGCGTAAAGCGTCGTATCTAATAAATAATAGGTCAATTTTGGTTTTCTCGTATTTCGCATAGTGGTAAAGAGTAAAAACCGAGCAGCGACAGCGTAGATTAATTAATGGCCTACCGATTCATACTTGAACTATTTTGACTACACCGGTCTTTAAGGATATTTATAAATAACGATAGCATTATAACTATGTAAATAAACCAATAAATCCTTAAAACCTTTGATAGTTTTACCAAGAAACGGTTTTATCGTACAAAAATAACAAACAGTGCCGTCAACTAATTAATGTCGGCGACCATGTGTATGTTTTACATACAATGGCATCCTATTATTTTCTATTGAACACAAAATACACATAAAATATTACTGGCACTTAAAAGTGTACTAAATACGTGTGTGGTGTATAAAAGCAAAGGAAGCAATATCTAAAAAAAATTAAATGCAGTCATCGAGGATTACTCGGATTCGAGATTTTATAGGAAACATAGCCTGTACATTTATAGAAAACATAATTTTGAAAGAGATAGATACATAAAATCTAGAATTATATTTTAAATTAATAATCCTTGGTGAATGCATTCAAAACACTTTTATTTTTTTGGATTTTGCTGCCTTTGCTTTTATACCCCACATACTAAGTATTATAACAATTAAAAATGAAGTTAACTTGTATCCTTTACGAAGTAGGAGAAGACATTGGAAACCCGCCCGCGTCTCTGCTTCCAAATATAAAATATTATCTATTAATAATACTGCAATCATCGGCTCATTTTATTCCAGAAACATCAAAATCTAGCTCTAGAGTACTCTAGACGGAGACATTTTAGAACGTTTTGAAAATATTGACACACAGAAAAAATTATCGACTTCTTTGTATTTTTTAGAAGTCTACGCAGTAGGCATTTTTTTATATTTTACAGAAAGAATGCGAATTTACGATGTACACATTTTATGTGTATAATTGCTAGCCTCAACAATGTTATACATATATCCTGAAACACTTAAATTTACTTTAATATCCGCGGTGTCCGTCCTAATCGTGCAGGAATCTGTGTCAGCACATTAGTCTTGTACTTTCCTTGTGAAACCATAATTGATAGCAACACTTTTTCAGATATAAGTTTTCGTCGAATGGCGTGACTCTTTGATGATGACAGTTGCGAATAATACCAATATAAAAAATAAAAAAAACAAATTAGATAATTTACCTAGAAAAAGTCCATATATCGAAAAACTATTGTCATCACCGGAACTCGAAGGCAAATTTTGTTTTTCAAATTCCTTAGTGTCTACGATACTCCGAATACTCTGTTTACGGCTAGACCGCCTATTCTACTACTAAAGTACATCAGCACTAATTGCTTTGACACTTTTACAAACATCAAAGTTTTTATTTTATGAATTGGAAGTGTAAAAATTCTAATCAAAACCCCAATAGAAATTTTACTGAAATTATCACTTTATATTACTGCAATTACATTTTTTAAGAGTAAATAAAATTAGCTACAACAAGTTATATACGCTTAGGATAATTTTTAATTGTGGATAAAGCGCGTTCGACTGCTTCAGAAAGTTATGCCTGGGCAATCTGTGCTTGTATCTGAAATGACCACAAAATCGAGAGTTTGTGTAAATGATGTAAATGAGGAGCAGGACTTAATGATAAGTTTGGACACATGTGGATAGAAAAAAACATAAATAAGGATCGCGTACGTAGCACAAAAAGTCAGGGAAGACGGCGTTAATCTGGCATTAACAAATTGTTGGCAATGTCTGGAAACTGACATGAAAGACGACGCAGAAGACGATTAGATATATGGCACGCCACCTTCTCCGCCTGTCCCCGGTGCAGAAATACCTAATAATAATCTATTGTACATGCCGAATATTTACGCCTCGCATAATGAATGGTGTCCAGTTTGGCGAATTCTCAATTTCTCCAACCGCAACACAGCTGCGATAATTATTCACGTGGGACATTGTCCTTTGAAAATATAATTTGATTCGGGTTATTATTTTATTATGTATTACATTGAAAATATATACTTATTTATAGGAAGTTCTAAAAGAATAAAAAGCGTTTCAGATTAAACACACAGTATAATCTTAATCATGAAGCGGAAAATTTATTTCTCTGAAGCAGCAAAAACTCGCGAACGGTGCGCTCCGGTATCGTAGTATTTACACCGCTTAATCCGTCTAAAATTTCTAGGTCAACGTAATAATCAGCAGATAGCAACGGCATTTCTATGCGTAATACTACTAACAGCTACTGTAGCCCGTGTTATTGTTTAATATTGCAATACCTTACCCTAAAGAGCATTAAATAAATAAATGAATGAAACAATAAAGATTCCATCAAAAGATATGAAGCTTTGTAATATTTAATGCTTAGGAAAAAGTCATTGGTATCTATTTATCCACATAAACAAAATTGAAAACAAAAAAAATTGCGATTTCTTGTACAATCTTTTTCTTTCTAAAAACAGATATAAAAATTAACCAATCATTCAGGATACGTGGATATACACCATATGTGGGGTATATGGTGCATATCCACGCATCCGTAAAAGCAAAGGCAGCAATATAAAAAAAAATAATGCAGTCATCTGGGATGACTAATTTGTGATGTACTGAATTCGAGTTATTATAGAAAACAGCCTATAAATTTATAAGAAACATGATTTTGGAAAGGATAGATACATAAAATAAAAATTCAGTACATTTTAAATTAGTAATCCTCGATGACTACATTCAAAACATTTAATTTTTTTGGATATTGCTGTCTTTGCTTTTATACCCCACATATAACGCTTTAACAATAAACTCTACATAATCATTTTATAATTGTCGGTATAAAGGCGGAGTTACAACATTCGGATGTACAAGTGAGTTAATTTTTTTTTATTAAGGAGCACCTGAATGACGAGCGGTTGATTTTCCATAAAAAAGGTTGTCAGGGTTGACAGAACGATGCACTCTTCTGTCACCCCGCTACACTTTCCCCTTTCGCTTCCATACGTCCCTTCCACAGTCGCCTCTTATATTGGATTGATGCAAAAGTTTTTTGATAAGAAATGATTTTTTTTTATTTTGATCTTTTTTAATAGTTTTCTAATCAAAAATATAATTTCCATCCTAGTTATAACTGTGTCCCACATTTCTAAGAGTATATTTATCCCATGTTTGTGACTTTGATGGAAAAAATTAGTCGAGGGATGATGCTACGTGCGCAATTGTATACATTTCTTTGGCATTTAAAAATGTTGTAGTGACTTGAATAACTGATATTCAAAAGGACGAAGATCTGAAGAATAAGGTGGGTGCTTAATAACATCCCAATTCGATTTCTTGATCTTACGCTGGGTCACAATCGCTAGATGTCATCTTCAGACTTTGAAGGACCCCCGGTTCTTGGTTTTTCCGTAGACGAAAAATCCTCAGATCGGAATTTTAAAAACCACCTCCATGTCAGTTGTACATTAGTGGCATATTTACTGTACCCATCGCAAATGTCTTTGGTTGCCACAATTGCGGCACAGCCATTACGAAATTCGTAAAGTAAACAAACAGGGACGAAAATGCAATTAATCGGTAGACATTTAAAAATTCACAAGAGTTCTCTACTGCTAGCGGTCTAGACCAAGACTGAATATAAAGTGAAAAATAAGTGTCCTTAATGTGTTCGTAACCATCGTCATTCTTCATTATATCTACTATTCTACAAACAGATCGTTTCTAAATTTTTCATTCCTTACTCTATAATTTTTTTGTATATTTGACTTTCCCCACAAGTCTGATCTTTCAGTCTTTCTTATGTTTTTCCCAGGCTTCCAGGATAATTTCTGAGTTAACTTCTGTACAATAGTGCTGGCACCAGGATTCCTATAAATTCCTATCACAATATTCACAATATTTCCCGCTGTCACCTCCTTCCAATGTTTTCCAATTTTACCATCCCTGAGAAATTCCCAAACACACAAAATCATTAACTGGTTCTACGCACGTACTATTTTCCGTTATATCACATTTACTCAAGACTTTCATCTGTCGAACCTGTTATTCAACATTAACTACTTCTTTCATGAAAAATTCGCTGACCACACCAAATTCGTTTATTTTCACAATACCTGGTATAAACAAATAAAGTTCCACCTCGAGGCACACATATAATAATTATTGAGAATGGATTGTAGGCTACACAATATCTAAAACACTACAGTAATAATATTTTTACTAGTATTGAGATGGAGGTAAACATACACATTATGCGCATACCTATTAAGTTTTGGAATCGATCGTCAAAAACTTGAAAACATCGCGTATAGTAAGTAAAGTAATTCAATGTACACTAATCTCAGAATTTTTACCTCATCAAAATTTAAGATTAATTTATACGAGAATCTCTGCAACAGTGGTAACGAGACATTTATGGAAACTTTTCTCTTGACCATCTGAGATTGAACATTAAAAATTTGAATACATAGGTTATAAGTATGACCGATAAATGGCATTAGTAAAGTATGTGGGGTTAGCACTACGTTAGCTTTGATTTACACATTTTTAAATAATATTTCATTTAAATTCATATCACAAAATAGCAAAAATTTTTTTTTTCATTTCGGACTCCCAATCTGCTTAATACCAGTAAAATTATTCTAAAAAAGTATTCCAAAAAAATTGTACGTAGATAGTCTTTTTTTATTTAGCCACATCACGAAAATGATCTAAAATTACGCTAGTCTACGAAAACTGAAATGTAATTTAAATACAACTACATAATGTAACTAAAAACTTTCAGGGATAAAATATTCGAAGGAGTAATAATAAAAATGTATATCTTAAAACATCAATAATTCTCCATGGTTTTAATTAGTGTAATAATAATAACAACATCGGATAATTTATACAGTGACTTTTGAAACTAAACGCACCACACATAAAAATTCCTACAGTTGTATTTAAATTTGTAAAGCTAATGCAATTTAAAATTGTAATATTTTGGGTATGATTTTACTAACGCAATTGAGTTCAGAATAGATGTAATCTATTCAGTTGAAACTTCGCACCGGCATAAATACGAGTATTTCAGTGTGACACTCTTATTATTCTTATAAAAAAAAAAATATATAAATGTGTTAAAAACGGTAAAATGAATATATTTGTTGTGATGATAAAGTAAACGGCGCTATCCAGACACATAACTCTTTGAACTATTAGTAACAAAAATAAAATTTAATATCTCCGAGTTGCAAAGTTAAAAGAAAGATATTTATAACACACCGGAATTAATGTACAATTACATGTCACGGACATCGTCAGCCGCTGAAATATGGCGATGGGGCGATAAAAT
Organism: Agrypnia vestita; assembly: GCA_016648135.1. NCBI lineage: Eukaryota > Metazoa > Arthropoda > Insecta > Trichoptera > Phryganeidae > Agrypnia > Agrypnia vestita. Next base: position 24,442 of record JADDOH010003961.1, on the reverse strand, counting down.
AAAGACTTGACAGGAAGAACACTTAACGAGTTCTATTAATACACGTGACGCGGGACGCTTCGGGCCGGATCAAAAAATCTGGATCAAAAGGTTAACTTTTGCAACAGCTAGACGCGTGGAAATCCATAACTTACCGGGGCGCCTCGGGACGTGGAAAATGGACACACTTAGCCCCGAATTCAGTCAATACGATTTAAAGGTTAAGGCGCGCCTTGAAAGTGTTATTTTGTACAGAAAATTACGCTTTTAAGGCGTACCTTAACCAAAATATATTATAGATCTCTCAGAGACGAAAATATATTTTTCTATGGGAAAATAGGTATGGAAGTCTTTGGGTGTTCATAGGACTTAATGACCTATCGTACGGCTGGCTTAAGTGATAATCTTTACGTTAGGTATGGAAGTCTTTGGGCGTTCATAGGATTTACGACCTATCGTAAGACTGGCTTAAGTGATTATCTTACGTACTTTTTAACCTTTAAATCATCTAAGTATTAACTCGGAATTTGGGCCTTAGACAACTGAAAATCTAATACACATTAATAAAATTTATTGAAGAAACTCATGTACACTAGTTTTCATTTTCGGATTCAATTGGCTTAGTATGCGTTGCAGCCTGTTCCAAAAACATGGAGTACACTTAATATTAAATGATAAAACGTAGTATCGTAGAATTCGTAGAGTTGAATTTTTAATAATATGTATATTGCTTTTCGGAATATTATTGTGCAATTAAATAGCTTTTATGGAGGAAGTGGACATTCGATATAGCACTGTTAATTGTGTCCGTATATTCTGTGGATAGCTTGTTTTAAATTCATCAAACAAACAACAGCCCCGATGCACTGCGCGTCCCAGTAACTGGCCACCAAAAATGTTCGTAGGTGTCAATACACTAATTTTATTCTTAAAAGAAACAATTTCTATCTAGTATTTCCACCTGTCTACCTAGGATTACAGCGACGAAATTGTAATATTATATTTTATAAGTCGATGACTCGGAAATGTGTCTTGCAAAGATGGTTTAAGGATAGGATAAAAACCATTTGGATTAATTAAATGTAGCCAGCCGCGCGTGTGCGGTTAAACCTATATTACTATTAAAATGAAATATTGATTAAGCCGTACCAATCAACTATCCTAATTTTGAATGTCTGTCTGTCTATAATCGGCTGGAATTAGGCTGGAATTACAATAACAACACTGATGATCACTGGCCGCTAATGAGACCCGGGCGCCCAAGTGTAACACGTAAATCAACGCGCGGCTCGGGTTACACGCGTGGGTCGTTATTATTATTATTAAGTCCCGTGATTTTTCACGGATTTACGGCTAGTTATATCCTAAATATTAAACAACTACGTGCAGTCCAGTACATTGAAATAATCTGTAGAACAGCTAGAATTTCGACGAAATAAAATATATATCTTATAATATTTATAACGCAACTTATTATTATTATTCAGATTTTATTATATTACAATAATATTCTGTCACATAAACATTTTATATAGCGTTTTTTTTTTCGAGATATGTTACAAGATATATACATACAACTAGGGAATGCAATCCCGATCCCGCGAGATTTCGAGGCATTTTACGAGATCAATACCGAACCGAAAAATCGGACGAGATTATCGGGATTGATTAGCATTTTTTATGTTGTGTATGTTTAATTGTATATGTCTATAGAGCTTTTACTAAGTACTTAAAACTTATGTTCATGTCACATTCATATAATGAAAATAGCTTTGAATAATATTTGCTGTATTTTATCAACCTAACATAGTAATAAAAACTACTACTAGTAGTTTTTTCTCTACTGCATTGACTGATTGATGCTTGGAAAAACGTCTACTAAAACTTTAATGCAATGATTAATTAATAATGAACATTTTATTAAAATTGCTGATATAAAAATGCAAGGCATTGCACAAAAGTATTCGGGATCCCGATCCGTAGGGATCCCGCGGGATTAGAAATTCTAATCTCGAGGGATCCCGAAAGGGCAATCCCGACTCGGGATTGCATTCCCTACATACAACACATCTACGTACTGATTGTAAATATCTAATATAGTATTTAAATATTCAAAAGAATTGAAAAAATATTTTTAAAACTGTAAATGTACTTGGGTATAATATTAATTTCAATATGTAAATGTACCCCTCTATTCATTATTCATGCACTAATATGATTTAATACGTTCTGGCAAGCAATGGACACTCGGCCGACCCTGGGTAAATGGTGTCATCATAGATTTATCAAATGTTATATTTATGCTAAAAACCACTTAAATTTCAAGGGGATAAATTGATGGAGACGTGTAACGTAGCTCTCTGGGAACAACTTGACAAATATTGCAAAACTTGGGAAGAGGATCCGCGTAAAAAAATGACGGAACCATTATTTTAAGAAATTGATTCTGTGACTTCCGTAGATTAGTGATAGTGGTATTTTAATCGGACACACTAACCTAATTTGAAATTTGTGTCTGATTATATCGATGATTGATAATCGAGTTTTTGCAATTTTGGTAATTCGACAGATACTAACTAGTCAATAATTAAAATGGGTACTAACTAGTCAACAATTATATCTCAGTTACCAATCATGGGTACCATCAGATACAAATCTCAAATAGCAGGTACTACGTATAACCTGTTAAAATAACGATTTAACCATTATTATGCAAGCATTGCGCGTAAATATTTATGGAAATAAAATATGGAATCGGGCACTGCAACCGAAATATTAATTTCTTCAATAACAGCAAAATAACTTTGTGGTAACATTATTTATATTAATGAAAAGAAAACACTTTGTATAAAACTACTTTTTATTGAATTTATTGATAAAAATATTAATTAAATTGAAATAATAATTGATCGATATTGCAGTTACTTTGTGCAACGTGCTTATTTTAAATCTCACTAAATACGCACACGTTATTTTGTCAGTAAGATGTATGAGAACTTAATATGATTAGTTTTTAAAAATCTAACATTCGATTTCCCAAATATAAGACGATATTACTTTCGGTTGACTACATTTTATTGTTAGCGATTCTGACTGCTGATCACACGCGTGAATCACAATTTGACAACCCACCACACAAACGATGTTTCCTGTAGTATACGTAAGAATTAAAGTCGAGATTTTATTTTATTATTTTAAATAATAGCCTTTCAAACATCATTATATAAAATTTTCACGAATAAAATGAATATCAAAATACACTGTTGGAATATATTCCCAGTGGCGTGTAATAGGTAAAGACTTAGGTTATGCTGTAGACTAACTAGTATGCTACATGCTGTACATATTATACAATAACTGAATTAAACTAAACAAAATATTGATAATTAACACTTGTATTTAAACCATTAATTAAATCAAACCAAATTAAACAGACGAATTATAAAAATACTAAGGACATAACTGTCTTTCGCATTAGTACTCAATTTATGAAAAAAAATTATCAAGAAATATGGGTTCAGTGAATCCAAGTTTAATCTGGTGCATGATTTCGCCACAGTATTTCGGATTTAAAAAAATAATTAAACATTTTCTATAATTAAAAATTTCTTTCGGACTCTGGGTGCAAGAATCAGGTTGATTTCGTATACGTGAAAAAGAAAGTTTTTACTATTTTTTCCCTACGGATTTTTAAATAAAATTTATATTTAATTATTTTTCATAATCACAAGAAGAAGACTGAGAGCAACACTCTGAAACAAGATGACGGATCAGGCAACCACAACATTTTTTTTAGAATATTATCGTAATATTCTTCGGAAGTTCTATAAAATAATCATTTTCCTCAGTCCTAGTCTTCAAAATTATTGACGTCTTCTAGTCATAACTAAATAAAGAAAAATATAATTTTTCGGAAGTTGCGTCAAAAAACCCTTCGCACAATAGAAATCTACCTAAAGTGTAATTATATTTGGATTAAATCTAAATTTACTATAATAAAAGTAATAAAAGCAACACTTTCTAGTTTGTGTGAAAAAAATTCTCAAAATCGACTAAATTTTGAGAATTTTGGAGTGCCAGAATATCAATGGCAAAATATCGCTCAGGTTGTATGGTCTCTCAGCCCTCTACATATTATTAAAAATTGAACACAAAAAAGAACGAACATAAAAAGTTAACTTTTAGTAAGTTGACATATTCGAGAGTTAATTAAATTATATTTTTAATATTTAAAGTATTAACTTTGTGGTCAGGCATTTTAATAAAATGTCAGCTGTGTTAGTATAAACCACTAACTGTTAGTCTACCGGTTTCGAGACGTACCCATCTTTTCGTCAGGACAACCACTACACTGGCATGTAAATACCACTACACACCACGACCATACTATTTTCACACACTAACACCTTCCCAAAATATTCCTCACATGCGTGTTAATCTAACCGAAGGTAAGGGTCCAACCAAAAGAGATCAAGAATTTGAGGGGTAGGGAGAGTGAGACGGGGTGGGGCCTAAAGGGGATGTTGACAAGACTTGTCGAAAACCGAACGAAAACCTTTCGAAGAAACAGTCTACAATAAGAAACAATGGTTAACAATCAATCACCAAGTAGACGAGCATTTTTCCCGAACACTTACAGTAGATACTAAAGTGCAACCAGTATAAATTGGCGTGCGATCCCTGTCGCGAAACAGAAGTTTCCAGGGTGTAAATTTATTACACAATACATAATATACAGAGTGTCCTGTGACCGGTGTCAGAGCCTTTAATAGAAATTTGGTCGGAAAAACTAAAGAAACAAACCACTAATGGCGGCCGCTCTGTCTAGAGTCCTGTCAAATGGTAATATTGGTCCATTATTTGCTTTTTCAGCTTCGCAAAACTTTGATACTTCATTGGCATTGGCAATTGTTCTTGCACCACCTGCAAGGTGTTGCAAGGCTGTTTTGGACATAATTCAGTGTACATTGGAAATCAAGATTTCACAGCTCACGCGCAAATGCGAGATTGAACTGAATGACAGGGCGAGGGGTTACCGCCGGATGCGGGCGGGTCAGGTTTTAGTTCCAAAGTCACCGCACGCCAATTTACGTTGGTCAAGCTCTACACATATTTATTTAGCAAATTGCGAGACAGACATTGCAATAAGCTTAACATTCGATTTAGTAGCATATTTACATGATTGATACAATTGCTTTAAAATACGGCACAACGGCAGCCCGGAGGATTAAAAGATTCCAGCCCAGCTTTCATTTAAAGATTCAATCAGTGTGCATTGCCGTCTGTTTCAAAAACATGTAATACGTTTTTCAGTATTAAATGATAATACGTGATGTTGGAACCCTCGCAGAGGACTAATGGATTATTTAATACACTCGTATTTATTTTCAATAATTTCTAGTAATTCATTTTTCTAGTAAAACAGATTTTTCGCTTGTATGCAGAGCACGCCTCTGATTATTCCCTGCAACCGTTGCGGCAGCGCTAAAATTATCAAAGGACCCGAACCCGCGCCGTGTTTACACAAGATGAAATCATAATCATTCGCCCGATTGCGCGTATTTTAGTTTAACGGCTGAAAGTATTGGCATTGACTCCTGTTGATATAGCGGGGCGAGTCGATGGTATTTATGTCTTATAAACCAGTGTTTCTCAAAAATAAGAGCACGTCGCACCTAGAGTGAGGAAAAATTGACGCAAGACAAACACCATATATTCATATATTATTTAATTTTCGTGGCATAACATTTGTACATTAAGGCATTTCAAATGAATTTTACTATGGAGTCCTGAATTTATAAAGAGTGCGTAAGAAGTTACCGGAAAATACAAATTAATAGCTAAATTTAGCTTTATTTTTCAGCAGCTGAACCATCCTGAAATGATACATTTTTCCGTGCACTGTCGCCAACTTTCTAATAATTTACTGTAAAATGCAGAATCTTTTCGTATAAACTATTATCTAACACGGCATTTCACTTAATTTATTGACTTCCAATGTCTTTCTTTAAATTTTTTTGTGTAGTACAGTGTAGAAACATTTAAAAACAAATATACAGAAAATACTTTTTATGGTTGAGAAATTAGAAATAACGTACGTAAATATATTTAATAGTTATGTTGTAAATTTTTTCGATGAACTTTTTATGAATTTGTAAATAGGAAAAGTCAGAAAGAACCAGATCTGGATTGTAAGAAGGTTAAAAAAGCATGGATAACCATTTCCGACAACTGGAACAAAACTCGTGCATGATTTTTTCGCGGGGTTATTTGTACTAAAAATTTTGTATCTTGCAGTGATCAGTTTTTTCTTCTATAGGTAGACCACAATCAAAAACCATTCTCTAGCTTTTCCGGTAAGAAGAAAGCGGGGGAAAGTTGTCTGGCAAGCCCGTATTACGAGCCTCAATATGATATTCCAAATAAATATATATTTTTTAGTTTAAAAAAAGTTTCTTAGAAAAACTTATTTTGCGTTCATTTTTTGCATCGTAATAACACACATATTTTTTGCGCACATTCTTTTGAATGCGGTCTAGCTATAGAGACTTATATTTTCATTCTTATTCACATTATATTAATACCATTAATAATAATACTCTGTACGTCCTAAAAAAACTGTGGTCGTAATAATGTTCTTAGGTTTTCACGGCCGTTCAGACTTTTCTGTTTGAGTTGGTGTGACATTAGCCCTGATGATGGACCCTACAATGAAATCTGAAACTTCGGCCAGAAAGATCGCAGAAATAAAACAAAATACCCCAGAAAATTCAAACCAGAAGATGTGGTCGTAATTTTTACAACCGCTCTTTCTGTTTTGGCTTTGATCGCTTTGATCCTCTGGAAACCACTTGTTTGCTGTTTAGAATCAGATTCATACTAAGAGATTCAAAACTCATAATTAGTGACAAATATATCGAAAAAAGATTCGAATTTATAATAAAAATTGTTAAAAAAATTAAAATTGAAGAACGCGGTCAGCGCGCAACGCTGGCTGATTTTTCCCACCGCTATTAGAACATTCTAGGCTATCGCGTAACCGTTATTCGTTTTCAATTAGTGACCGGATAGCAATGACATTTTCGTCCATAATCAAAGTTGATGGTTCCCACAACGACCGTTGTCTTCAATGTCTTCTCGCCCGCTAACGAAACGATAAATCCATTCGTAGGAGGCGGCTTTCTTCGGCGTCCCCCATCAACTTCCATTACAGCTTTTATAATATCGCATCAACTTCCAACAAAGTTTAACTAGAAACTGAATGATTACACATACCTTGTATTTGACAACGTGCAGTGTTGATTCTAATAACATATGCGGGGATGGCAAGACATTAGCGGAATGAAAAAATTTCCATAAATCCAAATTTATACTATAATCAGTTTCGCGTCTACCAGACGCGTTGAAATATTTTTATACAACTTAATAAGTTTAATGAAAAAACTATTCAAAATTTGAAAAATCCAAAAATTTTTTTTTTTTTTTAACGAAAATTTGATAGATCTTCTTGATCGTCGCCACGAGTCTGCTTGCAAAGTTTCAGCTGGATTGGATCACGGGAAAGGGGTTTAAAATGGATCCAAAGTTTTTTCGTCAGACAAAAAGACAAGCAGACGCCACGAGTTAATATAAAGGGAGTAAAAAGGAAAACCACTTTCAAACGTTTTGAAAGTGAACTTAGCGGTTTAAGGAGACCTGAGAAAATCACGGTTTACAAATGTCATAGCCTTTTCAAGCAAGGGAGAGAGTCGACAGAAGACGACCTCCACCCAGAACAGCCCATTGAGGTTATTTCCTTAGACTTTATTTTAAAAGTTGAAAAATTTGTATTAGAAAATGAGAAAACGATTGAAGAAAAAGCACTTTAAAGAAACCTTTGGTTTAGGTATATATCTAAAATCTAAGCACGAATATAATTAAGCACCGCTGCAAATACTGCACATTGCGAAATCAACATGTTTACACTCGTATTGCGTACCACTAACGAATAAAAACCACTTTACGAGAACATCTCTCGTATAAAAAGACCAATGGGTCCCCCAATTAAATTATGGCAATTCAGAGTAAAATTGAAGAATTAAATAAATAAGTGATTATTCAAGCAAAGACCCTTTACTTTCATAAAACGCAAAAGTATTAGAAGCTTAGTAGTAGATAAATTCAGCATTTCAGCAAAAATGACGGATCTGCTTTACATCTGCATTAAGATCTGGCATTCATGATCAACTAACGTAAACGAGGGTCTAAAAGCCTTCATGGGTGAAGAATGGTAACGCAGCAAGCATCTGCGGTAGTTACTAATAAAACTATTTTATCTGTGGGCGAAAGCAACAACTGAATAAGTAAAAAAAAACAGGTTTTCGGGAGAGCCAAAACAAAAATTTGGAATTTCGTTTGTTTATGAAATATCTCTAAAAGCCTTTGTTATTTTTATCTAATTTTTGCACCAGTAATGTTTTCTTCACAAGAACGCTAAACCAAGTTGAATAATGTCGTTGTTTCTTGCCAAATTTTTCAAATAATTAATCATGTCATTTGTCTTTTTTCAAAAAATAAAAAAATAATCGTATCAATATATTAATTACCCCAACCAATGTCGTACGTTTCTGCATTTGGATGATGATTTCTATTTGTATACAATAATTATGCCATGGTGCCCGTTGGGTCATGTGGCGCAGCGGAGAACGCGTCTGACTACGGATCAGAGGATTCCAGTTTCGAATCCTAGCAGAAACGAATTTTTTTTTTACGGTTGAGAATAATTTATTTGTTGAAATTTTAATTACATTTTTGGTTTTTTATAATCAATATATTAATTACCCTAACCAATGTCGTACGTTTCTGCATTTGGATGATGATTTCTATTTGTATACAATAATTTTGCCATGGTGCCCGTTCGGTCGTGTGGCGCAACGGATAACGCGTCTGACTACGGATCAGAGGATTCCAGTTTCGAATCCTGGCAGAGACGAATTTTTTTTACGGTCGAGAATATTTTATTTGTTGAAATTTTAATTACATTTTTGGTTTTTTATAATGTTGTATAAAAGTAATCAACACTACGAGAAGAGAAGAGAGTAGGTACCTACCTATCGAACTGTGGCTTATTCCGCCCTGACTTATTAATCGGTTAGAAATACTGAATAAATACTTTGTCTTAATTATATCTAAACTACCCGTAATTAAAAGTGGAAATTTGCCAGATACAATTGGCCGCGAAGTGGCTGACGTAGGCATAGATAAACAATTGTGTTTGCTGCACAGCAAACACAATTGGCCGCGAAACGGCCACAATAGCCGCCCGCAGGGTCTAGTAGTAAGCAATCGGCGAAGCCGATTGCTTTCATGCTAGTTTTATTTTATTTTCTGACTCATCTAATTTTTTCTTGCTAGATACTTATGTATGTAAAGAGCAACTCTGAATATTTAACTCAAAACTCGATTTTATCGACTCATTCGGTTGTTCCTTTCGCCCACAGACATAAAACTGAAACTTTTGATGTATTCAGTTTTAATAGTTGGAAAATAACACTAAAATAAAAATCTCCACCTTGGAGAACTGAACCCTGATCTGAATCATTGCATTCTTCATGACTATTATTTGTTTCATACGAGACTGGTCAAGTATCAGAGCGTCGGATTAGCGATGCTAAAGGTACCAGAATCAATATTCGCCGCTGTGTGATTTTAAAAAGGGTTTAGAGGCACCTGGTATCGATCCCGGTACAAAATTTCAAACACGCTATTTTCCAGTAGTTTTCGTGACAAATTCTACATACTGGCTGAATAAACTTATTATTTAAAATGAAATTGACATCTAAAAATGTAAGTTTCGATGAACCCACCGTGAACTGGATGCGGACTAAATCCAACAGGCGACATATATCAATGAAACAAATATCCATTGAGACAGTGACACTGACGAATAGAAGAAATTTGGATCGGCTCCAAAAACAAGACACGGCAATTTGTGAAGTTCGCAAGAACAATTTACAGGGCGACATTTCAGACACCAGGCTCATCGCGACCCGCGGCTGATCTACCGTGAACAATTAAACCAATCATTTACGGATTACACGCTCCGACTAATTTAATATTTATTAGTATCGGCTATCGCATTTTAATTAAAGGACTGCTTTGATAAAGCAAAACAATACTTAGCCCAAAAAACATTTCCAGCGTGGCCGTGGTTAGAATTCAAATAAGCAATTAAATCAAGAATTTTACAATTCCAACGTTCATTGTTGTCGCCGATCCCAGAACCTATAAAACTGCCTCAGGCCCAAGAGAAATTTACGAATGTCTACATACAAATTTATAGTAAAACTAGCGAAAAACCCGTGAAAAATCACGGGACCTAATAATAATTAATAACAACCCTCGCGTGTAACCTGGGCCGAGCGCTGATTGCGTGTCACACTCTAATTATCTAAAGTTGTAATTATAACAAGTTACACACAAACATTCGAAATTAGGATAGTTGATGTTTGGTACACGTGCTACGTTTGTCTACTATTGTATATACCATATAGTTAGTATACAGCCTGTACTAAGTATATGTATACATAATTTTGCTACCAATTTTGTATTTATAAATTTTAATAAAGAACTTTGTATAAACCACTAGGAGTAACTTTACGTCTACCGGTTTCGATACTACTTTATCTTTTTTTATTTATTTTGTTTCTGCCTGCCGCCAGGCTTTTTGCACTCATCGGCGTGCATCGGGTACGCTAAATTTGTAAAATTTGGAAACTTATTCTTTAGGACTCAGCGGGTAACATAGGCGATAATACCACTTCCCCTCCCCCTGACATATTTTCGATGAAAATCTGTACCGTTTGACCGATCGGACTCAAAATTTGGAAACTTGTTCTTTAGGACTCGGCGAGTAACATAGGCGATATTTCCCCCCTATTCTCATACTCCTTCCCCTCCCCCTGACATATTTTCGATGCAAATCCGTACCGTTCGATCGATCGGACTCGAAATTTGGAAACTAAGTCTTTAGGGAATTAAGGAAACTAAGACTCGAAGGGTAACATAGGTGACATATCCCCCCTATTCTTTTAACCCTTCCCCTCCGCTAATATATTTTCGATGCAAATCTGTACCATTTGCCCGATCGGACTCAAAATTTGGAAATTATTCTTAAAGACTCAGCGGGTAACATGCGACATTTCCCATCCATTCTTTTAACCCTTCCCCTCCCCTGATATATTTTCGATGCAAATCTGTACCGTTCGATCGATCAGACTCAAAATTTGGAAACTAATTCTTTAGGACTCGGCGGGTAACATAGGTGACATTTCCCCCATATTCTTTTAACCCTTCCCCTCCGCTGATATATTTTCGATGCAAATCTGTACCGTTCGACCGCTCGGACTCAAACTTTGGAAACTTATTCTTTAGGACTCGGCAGGTAACATAGGCTATATTTCCTTCTTCCCCTTTTACCTTTTCTCCTCCCCCTGATATATTTTCGATGAAAATCTATACCGTTCGAATCAAACCTTTGTTTCCCCCCACAAAATTTTCAACTTAATCCTTAACCCGTGCAACGCCGGGTACGAACAGGTATTTTAGTTTTAATTTTTAAAAAACAATGACAAATAAAAGATTTTTCTAAAATTTTTATCTTGTTTTAATTAATCTGTTCGGTACTTTATATGGAAAAACAATCGCATGCGGTACTACAGTTTGGTTAGTGGCCGCCGACGGTGACATTATTTTTCGAAATCAATTTTGAAAATGTCATCAGTCTCCCATAAGGTGTGCGTGCTCCAAGCACTCGCCTACGATTGGTTCGCTTTATTCCTGGCCGTATTTAGTAGTTTATCTCCGGCCTGTCGGCGAGTTATTAGCCTACTCTTGCATTGACGCTAGGGTGGTCACTTTATTTTTACTCCCTTTTTTTCAACTCGTAGCGTCTGAGATTCCGACACATAAGGTAGACACGAAACCCGAAAATTGCTGTAATTAGTATACCTAGTTTCTGCACTTAAATTGCAAGAACGCCGATTAACATCAACGTAGACTTTTAAAAACTCACAGTCTTTGTGATAATCAACACACCTTTTTAGTAAAGCACCACAAACATGAAAAAGTCATTTTTTTCAGGAAGCGCATTTTTTTTCTAAAGCGGCGGCTGCGAGCGCGAATGGCACCGAAGGCACGGCCCTTACTGCCGCCGCCTTGTGCCCCCATATTCTATGTCAATGTGTGCGTCACAGTGCGTACGTACACGGCGCCGAGCACGCACGCACACATTCTAATGGGTAGCGGCCAGTTTGTATGAAGACGTATTACTGTACTTAGTATACTGTGGTATTACTGTCAGGTAACAACGTATGACGTGCTTGTTTGGCCTAAGGTAAGACACTCGCCTTACAATCGAGCGGTTGGGGGTTCAAACCTCGTTCCGGGAGACGACTAAGTTACACCTATCTTCGTAGTATTGTTTGAAAATATGGAGAATATAAATGTGAATTCCGTGTACGCATCTCTATATTATTCAACAATAAATTTCTCACCCCTGAATACTGAAATCATGGAGGATATGATGCAGAAACCTGAAGACGAACTAGTATGGCAAACTCAGCAATGACCAGTTTGATAAAGGCATGTAAAAATCAGCCCATCCTAAAAATAACTTAAATTCGTCAGGTGAAATCTCTGATATTTTCCATTGAAATGGAAACACAGACATTAAGATACAGGTAAAGGAACGTGTTAGGTACCTTCGAAATGTGATACAGTAGTCGGATGCTGCTTATCTCCTGGGCCGCGATACATACAACTATCTCTATCCTCCAGAAAGTAAGGATGTTCGCATACTTTCCAGAAAAAATAATGAGTCCCGAGACGCTCGTGGTCTTAGGGACAGACAAGGAAAAGTTTGCAAAGTGACAGTCCTCTACAAGAAGTCCCAAAATGGGTTGACCAAATAAGAGTTAACAGTCCTCTTTAAACGGTACCATTGACATGGAGCAAGACCAGGAGGAATAGACATGCATTGAGCACTGAGTGCCGACATACCAGAAGACCATGACGCTCAGCATCGAGCAGACGATGAAGAATACTTTAGCTTTTGAAATAGTTATAAATCCTGTGAAGCCTGTAATAAGACGTATACAGTAATAAATTCTTCAAAATTAAAGTGGCAGTCATTAATTCAAAGACTTAAAAAAGTAACTCATAAAAACAAAGTTTTTATTTCACTCCCTTTCTTTGTAAATTAAGTTTACCATCATATAATTAAATAATTGATTGACTGAAAATGAAACATGTCTAGACAAATTTCTATCTCAAAAATCTCTAAAAATATCTCTTTATTATTTGATTTCTTCCCAAAAAACCCAAGTGTGCTGTCTGTCATCTGTGAATCAATTGTCATAAATGTTCGAAATTCGTAGTGAAGTACCTATTATACCTACCGACGGATTAATTCAAATTTTAATATTCCGTGACGTTGTCAGGCCGACGTTCGTAGTAATGAAACTTTTGTAATGATTCCAATTTGAAAGAAACATTAAAATATCTAAAAATCCAAAATTATACTATAATTATTAATATTTTTTAACGAAAATTTGATAGATCTTCTTGATCGTCACCACGAGTCTGCTTGAAAAGTTTCAGCTCGATTGGATCACGGGAAAAGGGTTAAAATTGATCCAAAGTTTTTTCACCCGGCAAGCCGGCAAGCAAGCAGACGCCACGAGTATATAAATATAAAGGTAGTAAAAAAGAACACAAATTTGAACGCTAATAATGTACCTTACCTAAACATTAATATCATGAAAAACAATAATCCTAAGCCCTAGTATACATTTAAAGTATATTTTTGGCGGTCCATGGAGAGGCGGCCGTTGCAAGATGCGTAAAGCGGCCGGTTCGGTTTTGCTGGCCCGGGGTTCAATCTCCGGCAGTTTAATTTGTTTTTTTAACTGTGAATTCGAAAAAAATTACGGCCTTTACACGAAGTAACGGACAGACAACGAAATTATTGTTTGATTGAAAACCGCGGCAACGAACAATTTAATAACAACGGTGCATTACTAGTTTATAAAGTTACGTGTCCGCGGTAAATACTGCATCCCAACTACGGAGAATCTTGCCAACAGCAACAATATTTATCCACGTAAAACAATTAATAACTTGGGCTCGGATCCAAATCCGAATTGTCGATGTGTAAAGCTAAATACTGCGCGGTCCGTTGCGGATGTCTGGCTGGCTGTTGGCGCGTAAAGTTCGGCCACTCGGGCCAGCTTCACACGAGTAAACTATTTTGTACTAATCCGTCGGCCGGTTACAATCTAAAGCTATGGAAACGATCTCAGCGTGGAAATAAACGACTTTGCAAGTAATATTTTTACTATCGTAGAAATGTTTCACGTAGAATGTAATAAATTTTATGAAAAGATTTAATCGCTTTTCATTTTATTGGTGAGTTCCCAAACAATTGCTTTACATGTTTAATAAGTAGTTTTTATAAAAAATTGTACTCCCATTATACTCTTCGTTTACTCCGCGGTTCATATTATTCATAAATTCGTAGCGAATGCTGGTTTGTTGCTTAGTCGATAGAATAAAGAAAGGATCGTTGAGATGTTTTGGTCATGTGGAACGTATGAGCAAGGAGAGGATGATAATGAAGATATGATATTCGGGAAAGATCTGATAAATCAAGAATGATCAGATAAATCAAATATTGAAGGGCGCCCCTGTCAAAAGCATCAAAAACTGAACAGCGTGCATGAGAAAATGTATGAAAATGGACGAGGCAAAAATGGTGTGCCAGGACAAAAGAGTAGCGTTCGATCGTATCCGCCTACTCCTACGGAAACGGCGATCATTAGTAAATTAGTTAGTAATAAATTCGTCATACTATTGGAAAGTTGGATGTTAAGTTCTTTCCCGTGATCCAATCGAGCTGAAACTTTGCAAGCAGACTCGTGGCGACGATAAAAATGAAATGATCTTACAAATTTTCGTTTAAAAAATTTAATAAATATAGTATAATTTTGGATTTTTCGTAATTTTAATGGTTTTTTTCAAATTGGAATCAATACAAATGCGTAATTAGCTCGACGCTTGTATAGCCACGAAACCTGATTCAATGATAAGGAGAGTATAATAAAAACTTATGGTTTTTATGGGTTATTTTTTTCGCCCTCAATTTCGAATAAATATGAGTAGGTACTTCTCAAAAAATGAAGGTACTTTCATCTCTAGTAATAAATATTTTTTAAAACATACATAAAAATAATGGCGATACTTGGATGCCAATTTTCACTAGTAAACCAGATAAACGAGGACGGTTCGAAATATTCGTAAATATGTAAACGGACACATGATTGTGTTTTGAGTGATAAATCGTCAGAAATTTGGGCGAAAATAAAGAGGAATAAGATATTTGGTAATTAATTTTGAAGGTTGGGTGATTTTCAACTGGCAACGGACGTAAAGTTTGGTTAGCATCCATCCCCCTTCTGCCAAGATTATGTAAACCGACTCAGACGGATTCGCCTATTTTTAAAGTTCGTGTCTTGCGTTATTTTTTCATTCGGCGGATGTATTTTTATTTTGTTGGCCCGGTCGAAAATAGACACAGTGAAAACAGGAAGTTTATCGGTGGAACACAACAAATTCACGGATAAATAAATAACGATCATATTAATAGACAAGGCCTTGTGATAAATAACGTGTTTCCACAGTGGGTCCAATGGATCCATCACGAAGTCAATCCATGACGAAAATGTTATAAAGTTTCAACATATTTGGTTTAATCTATATTCGAAACTTTACAATATTTTTAGTGTGTCCAAATTTTCAAGAACACAATACTGGATTTTTGTAAAATTCGTAACAACTCACACACGAAACAAGTTGTGTCAGTTAAAACAAATCATACAACTTCCAAAAATTTTATAGATGTGATAGTCTATCATGGATGGATGGATGGATGGAAATGGTGAACGTTACACTGTGTAAAGTGATCACTTAAGCCAGCCGTACGATAGATCGTAAGCACCCAAAAAGACTTCCATAGCTACTTTTCCATATAAAAATATAGCTTCGTCTCCATGAGACATCTATAATATATATTGATTCGAGAATTATTTAAAAAATAAATTCGCGACCTTTAAACAATCGTAACTGAATTTTTTCCTGTTGATCTAACAGTTGATAGTTAACCATTATACGAGTAAGTCTCATACATGTCACGAAATTATATTTTGTCAACTCGATGCGCTCCATATAATATTAACTACGATAAATTTTTATTTACTAAATGTAAGATTATAATACTCTTCTAGCCACGAGAATTTTTCACTAAGAGAAAAGCACTCACTCTTGCTTGTACCAAAACCACAATTGTAAGAAATTTAATTTAGAATATCTACGAGGGCTGCATGGAACCACTTTCACCTTTTTGGTGCAAGTTCACCACCTATACAGAATATTGGTATGAGCTTCACCCAGTGAATATCATACTAATAAAATAATGTTCTGCTAATAAAAAATCATGAATTTTGCTGAACATATTCTCCGTATCATATCAATCGGACGCTCTTCGTCATTCTCCCATGCTTGAATCAATTTATCAAACCAACATCGGAGTCATCGAAGGTGCGAAGGTCCTTTTAAATGGGATGCAACTTTACTTTGATTTACTCACACGTTTCTTCCCATCTGACTAATATTCCTATTTTTCCATTTTGCAAATGAACACAAACTTGCCCACTTTAAATAAAACTACTCCGTAAATCTATCGGAAATTTTAAAAGGTGTTCAAAGGTCCAAGGCGTTAGTTAAACAACGGTATATATATTTTGCCTCAGTACTCGTAGCGCTATCAGTCGTTAAACACGGGTACTCGTCCTATATCCTTCGTACATAATCTCCACAGCATGAATAATATTTTAATCTAACCACGAAACTATACCGTAAAACACTATCGTACACTATGTACTACTATAGTAATTAATATTAAAAAATTGGAGGAGCGTACTCATGTTCGCGCGGTATTTATACATTTCTGGCGTGATTGTGATAGTTGATATTTACATATTGGTTAAACATTTATATTAATACAATGATACAATGGAGATGATAAATATAATTGGTAACATTTTAATGCAGTTAAATTATTAATATTTGTTTTTGAAGTGGTCATCTTTGGTTTTTGATAGCTAAAATAAGACAAAATAAGATAAAATAAAATGTCGTGAGACGTCGAGTCGAAGACATTTATCGCCGCAGCAACGCAGACATATGAGGCGACGAATAAAAAACAGGTACATTATCAAAAAAGTCCAAGTGCTTACCCACTTTCACATTTTAACGGTTTTCAGCCTAAAACGGTTCCGTATTCAAAAGTTTCGAAGCTATACAACTTTGACAGCCGCATTGAATGTCAAATGAATTTTTTTTTTATTTAATTTTTTTTATTTATTAATTTATTTTTTTTATATCTCAGACCCACAAAACATCACATTGATATTTGTCTGTAGGTGCATCAATACATATATATAAATAAATTGTATATACCAGAAATACATTCATATTAATTAATTACAATAGATCTTATAAACTCAAATACAAATCAACAATACTATACAGCAATACAAGAAAAAATACAAGTATTACCAAAATCAAAATAAGTCTCTTTTATTTAATAACATATTCATTAATTCTGTATTTTGCCCTTTTTTATTAATATCCATTTTGACACGACATGGGATTTTATTTAATATTTTTGGTATGACATATTTTAATGTTCTTTGTCCATATTTATTAATGACCTTCGGTATTCGTAGTCCTTCTTTAACCGTAAATCTGGTACTATGTTTATGAATCAATCTATGCTTATATGTCCCATCTTCATGATATCGTGTAATTAGTTTGTACCACAAGATAGCATTAATTGGCATAGAGCCTTGTTTCTTGAAGAGTTCCTGTATATCTTTAGTAGCACTTTAGTAGCACATGAATATGTTTTTGTTTTGAAAACGAATATCTGACAGATACATCGTTTTTGCAATAAACAAATAAATTTCTCGAATATCATATTTAATCGTTTTTGGCAAACAAAAACCTGCTTAAAAAATATTGACAATAACATGAAATACAAAAATCTGTACAAGAAGCCCCTTTTTGATGTTTCTATTACACACCTAAAATTGTAATTCATTAAACAGTTCTAACCCATCATTCGTCAGGTTTAGAATTGAGCATCTTTATGATTGGTACTCGATTCAAGATGGTCGACAATACGTTACTGATACTCTAATTTCAAGTGGATAAATTTTTGACAGTTTAATGGATGCGCGCGCATTTCGTGGTCTCGCATTCCCGCTACAAGCTGAGCACACCGCGCGTGCGCAACTTCTGTTGCAATAAATTTTATCCTGAATGCGCCAAAAAAGGCATATTTACATAAAATTTATTTTCATTTTGAACACTAGATCATTTTTGTCTGAAGCTATGACAACACGTACCTACAATGAATACAGTACGTGAAAAGTTGAACTGAGTGAATTATCAATTGCAAAAGTTGACATATTTTATTTTCGCAATTCATCTTTTAGTAATTATAATGAAAGCAAATACCTGATAAAATATTACAACATTGTCAAAATAATGTATAACATATTTTATTCATTGAACTATCTCACATGTAGAGTTCTAGGACACATCCTCCCTGGACACATACCCCCTAGTCACAAAACCCACTGGATCTTAAAACCCGCTTACAATAAATTAACCGCAGCCTTATATAGAAATGAGTATTTTATATATAGAGTCAGTGTTTATAATAAAGGGTCAGTATTTTAATAAAATAGTCAGTATTAATATTAATGGTCCTAACTAATTTCAGAAAGAGAGAGAGAATAGTTATTTTATAATAGAGAAAACTCTAAAATAAATTGTAATTTAATGTTATATTGCACACTTATCTAATTTACAACAATACACGATGTTGACTTCTAACTTATACGATTATAGCTCTTATTTAGCATTGTTGAATTGAACAGGTTCGGATAACTAGAACTGATGTAATATTTTTAAGTAATGCGTCTGTATTATTTTTAAGTAATTAGTCGGTATTACTTTTAAGTAATGAATCTAATCAATTTTTAAGGTCTAATTTTCAGGGGTGTTTTTGCAAAGAGGGTTAATTGATGATACAGGGGGATTTTGATAGAAGGTTTATGTCCAGGGGGGATGTGTCTAGTGGGTATGTGTCTTGATTCCGTAGAGACGCACGTAAATATACAAAAAAGACTATATGTATTTAAGTTAGTATTATGACTTAATAAGTTATATTAATTTTTAAATGTATCGACAAACTTCCTAAAGGTATAAATGTATTATATTTAATTACTTAAGGCTTAAAAAAACAAATATTATTTTTCACAAATATTTTGTAGCTAATACTGATTTAAGCAAAATTTTGTAACTCTATCTGTGAAGTCATCAATGTATTTCGACTGCATAAAATAGGCCAACGGATTTATCCATCTAAATAACATCACGCTCATCAAACATTTCATCGGGTTTCATTGATACACCATGGTCAGGCAAGCATTATTTATAGAAATCAGACGCTTTCTGGTAGCCACGGGTTCAAAGCTCCGCTGGAAAGCTCTTTGCATGAAAATTGCAACCACAGGCGCCATCTGGCCGGGTGGAAGAAAATAACTGATTCACAATACGGGGCCAAATTAAATACAATTTAGTTTGGTCGAAAGCCGACAGATGGGGAAGTGATAGAGAGTAAATATTCTATACGTGTTAGAGTTCACCAGTCAACGACGATACTAATCTGTGCGAGGTCCAACTTGAATTTAAAAAGAATGAATTATATTGTTTATATGATTAACTCAATTTTAAAATCTTCCAAATTTTTATTTCAACTCATTAAGGTGTGATTATTTTTTTTTAAATAGTCTTATTTCACTTTTTTTTTTCAATCATACGGTTAGTAATCAATTTACTTTTTCTAAAAAACAAACCTATGCAATACAACAGGCATTATAATAAAAGGATTTCAGTTCTATTATAGTATCAAAGTTGTGAATTATTTCAAACTCAGAAAAATAAATTTTCCAACTGGTTATAGTTAATTCATTCATCTTTCTTTCAGACTAAAAAACGACTCCACAACGGATCCTTCGGTGGTTTCTTTAAGGCATCGTCCGGCAAAATGAGCGAAATTCACATTTTTTAAAATATCTTCTCTTGTTTTTTATCACATTTTTGTACAAAAATATATCAATTCAAAATTTATTCATCAGGTTCCATATATTTTAAATACGGATATCCTGTTAAAATAACACAAACTAAATTATTTAATAAATTATAATTATCAAACATACGATGTATTAAAAAAATTAGGAAAATTGCTCCACTTTGTGGTCCTTTTTTGACTGGCCTTTATGAATGGCCTCATGAGATGTCTTTTTTTTTCAATAGTATTACAAAGTAAACGATTATCCTAAACTAATTAAAATTATTGCTAAATCTGTCAGATTTTTTTCTTACAATTCATGTTTTAAAAAAAATATATATATATTATTTTTTATGTGTTTTTTTTTCCTTATACTGGTCGACAACTTTTTTAGTTCAATAGTCAAAAGAATGGATATTATAATTTTAAAATAAAAACAAAAAAATCTAAATCTTTGTCGATATTCTTGATTTTAGATATTTAATCAAGACGAAACGTATTTATGACACAATACGCAGTGCCTTAATTAAATAGCTGAAATCCTAAAATTAGATTTGTATTAATTTTAATATAATAATGTCTAGTCTTTTCATTTATTTGAGAAAAAAGTTGTCAATTATGAAAAAGGGTTGAAAAAACACACAAAAATTTTTTGTCTTTTTTCAACCCAATTATTTTCATAATTTTTTTTATGCGATATATAAAATACCGAATCCCTAAATACGAATTTGACCATGTTTTTATTATAGCTATGTTGTATTTATTTTTTTATATTTATTTTAGAAACGAGTGGCTCACCGAATGGGGCGAAGCCGCGCTCCTGGGCGGGCTGGTGACGGTGGGGCTGCGCGATCCATTCAGGGCTCCGTAGCCGCCAGCCGAGCCGGGGCGGCCGTGAATAGAGCTCTGCAGGTCGGCGAGAAGAGCATCTGCAAGAACACATTGTGATATTCTTAATAATTATAATACATAACAATATATTGTAAGATGCCAGAGTCAAAGACCTGTGGGTAAATACCCACTTCGCTGGACCAATAACATAAAAGAATTTATATTATATTCGGTTACATTCTGAAATATCTTAAATTCACAAATTGTGAATAATTTAACGTTTGTTTGTGTTTTAGGGCTTTCTGATTGATTGAATTCATTAATTTAAAACCTGTCAAAATACCGAAATAGCAATATTGCTTATTTCGTAATACGGCCGATTATATTATATTTTTTAATATAGATATACGATTATATTATATTATAGAAAGCAGTTGGATGCGAAAATCATATAGTGACAATCATTTGAGGAGGAATCTATCCAACAATGGATGGACGCGGGCCAAAGAACAAGAAACAAATATTTTCATATAAAATTTTTCAGATTAATACAAAAATCAAACTCTTAAATTAGCCACACATTTTTATGCATTATTTGTTTAAAGTTATTTTACTTCTTTTTATGATTAAGTTTTCTATTAATTATTTAGTCACAACATTTATTAATTAAAATGCTTTGGCATGCCAGCCCGGAGCTTTGTAACAGCGACACGGATGCTGACTGCCATCTAGCGTCAAAAAATTAATACTACTAAAAAACATTTCAAATATGCGAAAATAGTCGCTGTTTTCTACTGTTTAATATGACAGCATTCCTATTTTTTCCTAAGGTATTTTATGAATAACTACGTGTAGTAGTTCATTATCAATCAAAACGATAAATAAATGTAATAAAGCGCTAACATTTATTATACTGTGTACTACAACACTCTCCTACCTTGCTAACATTAGCAAAGGTACGAATCGCTTTAATTATTTTTCCGATAATACGTGATCAAGACTAACTAACTAACGTATCCCGAGATTAGCAGTGTACTAGAATATTTTCCAAATATAATTGTACATACAAAATGTTAAATTACTTTATGGTACGACAAAAATTATTATTAAGCTTTACATATTGTTTTCAACACAATAAGTTGCTATATTTAAAACAAATCTTAATGGACAATATCTTCATTCATTTCATTAATTTGTTACTGGTATTTTAAAAATTATAATAATTATATTTTTTAAATTACTTTATTGTATTTATGTAATCAACAAATAATGTAATTAAAAATAATTTGAAATATTATGCACCTTATTGAATTAAATTCTCGAAAAAATTAAAAATAATAACGTGTAGTACTCGAAGTATTTCCGGCTTTGTGGCTGCAAAATAACTTAGCTTTTCCGGTTTTACCAAAACAAAGCCCGGAAAGTAAACGAAAAAACTCCTACATTTCTTCCAAGAAATAGTAATGTGCATCTTTCTACTTTTGATCGTCGATTGGCGGAAATAATTTTATGCGGATATAAATAATATTATTGTCAAAATGAAATGCACAACTGAGACCTAAAAACTACAAAATATGGTAAACTAAACAAGTATTCAAAAACGACCCTTTATAAAATTGTGAACAGGTCGTTTGAATGTTGAATGAACCCAATAACTGGGTAGGTAGATTGAACCCAGCCAAGTCAGGTTTCGCAAAGAAAACGAATAAAAACTCACACCTACGCTGGACCTTACGAAATGTCCGGGCGAAGGTGGTACCTGCCGGCTCGAAGACAGTTATATGTGTATAAGGTTATAATTTTAAGTATCACTAAACCAATTGCACTAGAATAAACTATAGAATATAATCCTCGTTCTAAAAAATGCTAATAAAGAAATATGTTAAAACTATTGATAATAATTTCCATTGCATACATATTCATATCTATAATTATCACAAATCAACACCGATTTTTTAAACACCAATGTTTAATGTTTATGTTCGCAAATTCTCTGACCCGGGAGGCGTGGCAGGCGGGAAAGCTAACCAGCAAATAACACTACTTAAACACAATAGAATTCCATTTTTGGTATGACGCCTGCACGTCGGCATTAGTCTAGCCAAATATGTACTATACAATTTTAAAATCCCCACCTATTCCATCGACATCTTCGTAGATATTAAAAGATTTCTTTTCAGCCGGCTGCAATATGGGATCGCCTTTTAAGACAACACTATAAAGGTCGGTGTCTACGCTCATTTCACTTTCCATCGTGGCAAGGCTATTCTAGCACGGAAAATACGCGATCAGATACACTGACAATAACTTGATAAAACTATCGTAAAAATGAGTGATAAACACGCGTCACGCCGCTAAACTGCACACTGCAAAATGACATCACTCCGTATAAATAAAACGGGCGAAGACGATTTCTTCAGTCCAACCGTGAAATAAAATAAAACAATGTACGCCGGTGCCGGTAAGGCAGGGGCTCGAAATGGACTGAATCATCGCGTAAACAAAATATCGCCGGATAGTCGGATAGCTGGCTGTATTAGTTTCATATCTGTAGTCTGTAGTTTGTACATGTTTGTGTTTGATAAGAAGAACGTGCGGAGCGAGGAGATCATGCCAGCAGACTGCCACCGCGTTCTCCGAAACAGATAGGCAAACGGTACAGGCATAGGTACAGTGCAGAATTGCAGGAGGGTCTGTGACCTGCCCTTGACCCACAAAGTGGCCGATCGAACTTGCTGACTCGAAGCTTTTATTGTAGCCCGTGAATTTGAATGCCAATACCAGACTATTGATTATTTATCAATTCTGTAACATGCGTATTTTAAACAAAAATAGATATAATCTAAAAATGATATTATGAAGTACTTTTAAAAAATTCACAAACACAGTCCCGGGAATGTTACGAAAATCAGGAAAGGAAATGAGCTAACCACAAAAATGGCGCCATGATGTCATGTTCGATTAAATTATTGTGAAGCACAATTAAGGGCATTTGAAAACAGCAACAGCATTTAAAAAAAAATTAAAACCATATTTATTTATTCTGCGCGAGAAATTGAAGATCAAAATTTAAAATGAAATAATGAACAAACGGGGAAAAAATATTTTAATTATTAGGGAAAATATTAAATAAATCGAAAAAGCTAGGTAGGTACCTACGCAAATTTGTGCAAATGTGAACGGGTAAACAAGTATTTTATTTTAGCATATCTCTCAGCGGTAATCAATATTCTAATAAACATTACCATCTTCGACATCGTAATGTAATGGAGTTTTTGTTACGATGAGATTTATAATAATGCAATTTATTAATAATATAATTACATATAAAAATATAGAGCTTCGAACACGGAAAACGTGTCACATCAATATTCTTACTATTTTCAAACAAGCTAA